>PVKU01000475.1:386385-474635 GCA_004027475.1 Anoura caudifer | reverse complement strand
GGGAGAGAGAGAGAGAGAGAGAGAGAGAGAGAGAGAGAGAGAGAGAGAGAACCATTGCAGTAGTCATTCCCGACAACTGGGAGAGCTCACTGGTCGTGGCATTTCCAAATATTCTTCACTAAGAAAAGGGAACAAGAATCTGGTTGAGATAGAGAACTAGGGTTCTCATGAGGACCCCAAGTCAACTGTTTATTTCCTTTTGGTTCAATGTGGGATACAATAAAGGGTCTATGAAGACTAATTTCCTGGTTTGATTTTCACATAGATGAAGAATAAAATCTTAAAGCATCTCAAAAAATGAGGGGCCTTCCTCAGAGCATGTCTGAATGCCAGGGGCAGCCTTGAGGCTTTGATTTTTCTTTTGAGGATCCCAAGGATTGGACCATTTGCTCCTCTTTTTCGCTGTTCTCTCTTGTCAAAACCTTGTCAAAAAGGAGGTGGTACATACTTTTGATTACTTGCCTCCCATCCCTCAGTAAATGCACAGTCTTAAACATTTTTTGCTGATAGTAACTACAAAGAAACTAACATGGATAAAAACAAAACAAAAACCCAAACAGGTCAGTTGCTAAGTTACATAAATTCCTAAAAGCCTTTGAGAAATAGCTGGTACTGATCTTGGTTGAAATAGAAATGGAGATTTTTTTCTTTGTTGACCCTACTTAACTCTTTTTGACCCATTCGCCAGCCCATCTCTTGGATTTTTTTTCATACTTTGAATTCTCTGTTGATTCACTGAACTGATGCTTCTGTATCTCCCAACCAGCCTCTCATTCAGCTGTTGGCTGTGGGAAGAGGGCATTCTACTTTATGGAAAGTGGGAGGTGCTGAGGGGGATGTAATGATCCCAGATAACTATTGGGAGGTAAAACATACTTGGGTCTTATCTCCTTATCCTCAGCTCTTTCTTGGAGTCCCAAACCATGCTTACAGCTCAACATATCTTTTTATTTGAGAGTCTATCACTTGCACTTGGTAATTTAATGAGATGGTCTTAAATAGCCATATCTCTGGATTTAACTCTGATTGCCTTTTCCTATATCCCTTTCCAAATTACCAAACTTTCTCCACCTTTTAATTTACCATTCAAGCTCTATCTTTTCTATGAAGGCATTCCAAGAAGTCCAGCACAGAAGGATATCTCCTGTTAGCACTTAGAGTCAAGACATGCAGGACCACTCAAATAACACTAAATTCCTATATATTACATTGCTCCCCAAAATGTCTCTATGACTCTTTAACTAATTAAGTACTCACAGATTTCTCTCAGGTACCTGAGTTAGCAGTATTTGGAAATATTCTGGATACTAGTGCTAGAAATCCTGAGATGAGTAAAGAAGGATTTAATCATAATTTAAGTACAACCTCAAGATTTTTTTTGGTGTGGTCACTCACCCTTTCTTCTGTCTATCTTTGATATGCTGGCTACTAATCCATCTGTTCTCTCCTTATCAGTCCTCCACCTGTTTCATTTGACCTCTGGGTCTTAAATTCTTTTTCAGTCAGCAAGTTATATGTTCTTTGATCTAACTACATACCCAGTTTCCCTGAAGGCAGGGCTCTATTTCTTTTTGAGGGTGGGTTTCCTAACCACAGGGCTCTCTTGCAGAGTTCAGTTCTCTGGCACACAGACAAATTGTATTCTAGCAGATATCTGTAGGGTGATCTTCCAGTCACAGTCTATTTGGGAACTTCAGTTTGTAGAAATCCAAATTTAACAAAAGCTTCATTAGTGAGTGATTATCTACTCTACAAGGATTCCTTTAGATAGTACATTCCCAGTATGAATTTAAAATAGGTTTAATTTAACCCCAGTTCAATTTGTATACCTGGTTCAATACCGCTCTTGTTGGTAAAGATGAAGTACACTTGTGCTTATTTGTAGACAAATTGCTTGTTATTCTTTTAACCCCCTACTTTGTACCTAGTAGATCATATTCTTTCTTTTCAAATTCTTCAAGATTCACTTTTTATGGGAAGGCCATTTTCTTATGAAAAGGAGTGCCTCAGGGTAACCCCATCATCTCTATTGACACAATCAAAGAGAGGATATTATCTCCACCAAAGACCACACCAAGGTAAACAGCCTCTTCTATCTCTTTTTCCATATCTCTCTATCTCTCCATCTCTCTATCTCTATCTCTATCTCTCCTTCAGAGCAACAAATCTGTAATTGTAAAATTCACAATTGATTTTAGTCTGTGTCTCTGGGTCCACTACCAAGGTGATGTTCACCCCACACGTGGTCTTTGAGACGCTCATCAAAACTAGACAAAAGGATTTCTCCTCCTTTCTGCTGAAACTGTCCCTGAGACTCCACAATAGACACCATTGCATATTCCAGGGCATATGAGCTGTGGTTCTAGTGTTATGGTTATGGTTGTGTCTGTAGGGCTCTGGCAAATCTGTGGAAAGTGAAGCAACTTGAGGATAAAACTCTACATGAGCTTGTCTACACGAGCATTGCTTGAATGTTTTACTTATCAGTTGGATGTTTGGGAGGACAGCCTATACGTGCACCTATCCATAGGTGGCTGTTAAAGAGCTGTTTAAAGGGATAACTTAACAAATTGCTGCCATAGCCTCCTCACTTCTCTTTCATAAAAATTCCTCCTCTTTGGCTGTGTGTTTCAAACTTTAATGTGCATGTGAATCATTTTGGAAGCTTGTTATTGAATAAAAAGCAGATTATGATTTAGTATGTTTAGGATGGGGTCAGATATTTTTAAATTTCTAACAAGCTCCCATGTGGTGCTGGTCTGTGGACTGCACTTTTGAGTAGCAGGGCCAGATACACTTCAAGGGTTGTCACTTAAAATACGAATCTGATCATGTCACTTTCCTACTTAGAATCCATCAGTAGCCCTCATCACTTCCAGGGTTAAATCCAAAATCTTTAGATAGCACACATGGGTCTTAGAGTCAGCTCTGTGACTACCTTCCCAGCTTCATCTGTCACTTGTGTTGTTCCTAGAACTGGTTGTTCCTAGAGCTTTTCTTACCTTGGCACAGGTTATATAGAACCCACTGACATAGCTGACTTCCACCCACCATTCTAGATTCAGCACACACTTACCTTCTCCATGAATCCTCCTCACCTGTCATCTCGAGGTTTCTGTGCTTCCTCTTTGTGCTTCCCAAGTACCTGCGATGTACCTTGATTACTTAATGCATAGCTGGAAACTTTGGTCTACATTTATTTCTCTCCACTAGACTGTCAGTTTCTCTAGGGCCATATTCTCTTAATTTCAGACACTCCAGCCACTAGCACAGTGCCCGGTACACTTAATAAATGCTTGAGTAAAGGTAGAAATGACTTAACAGTTTTGTCTTTTTCCTCCCTACACGGTACTTCCTCAGCCAAGGTCAACTTTCCTCTGACTATTGTCAGCCAAGCCCTCGATCTCAGAAATCAGTGTTCAACCTTCTATCTGGGGAAATGAATCTGATGGTTAGGAGTCATACTTAATTCCATGACCTGAACATTTGCAACAGTTAATTCATTGCTGTTGTTTGGAAAATGTTAATTAATCAACACAATTTGTCTGGTGTTCAAGGGAAAAAGTCAAACTGTTTTAAAAGCAGCATTTTCCTCATCAGGTAATTAAGTCCTGTTAACTAAGGCAGTGAGTCTCAACCCAAGCTGCCCATTAGAATGGCTTGGGGAATCTTTTAAAAAATGCCTGGGTCCAACCCACAGGAGTTCTAATTAATTGGTCTGGAGCCAGGGTCAGGCATTAATATAAAAAAAAAAAAACTACCACTGAAAATCACTGTACTAAGATACATTATAACCAACAATCATAATTCTTTCCTAATAAAGAGTTTTCACTTATCCGATGATGGATTATGCAACTACTGCCCCTCCTTGAAAACTCTTGATGTAAATTTCTTCTTGGCATAATTAGCAAAGGCAATAAAGTTCTTATTTCAAGTTATTTGCTAGCTCTTAAATATAGTTATTCCTCTATGTAGTCTCTAATTTTACTAAGAGGCCTTTGGAATTAAAACCCTTGCTCATCAGGCTTCTGGTCAAGATGGTGGCAGATAGATGCAGTCCTCGCATCCTCCCACAACCACATCAAAAATACAACTAAACTACAGAGTGGCCATCTTCAGAACTGCCTGAAGTTTGGCTGAATGGAAGTCCTCTGAGTAAGGATATAAAGAAGAAGCCACACCGAGACTGGTAGGAATGGCTGGTTCCATGTGGTAGATAAAGATCAGGAGGGACATGTCAGCTGCAGAGGTCCCTCCTGAGGAGTGAGGGTTCCCAGCCTCACACCAGACCCCTTCCCCCCAAATCAACGTTCTGGTGCAGGGAAGAGAAGTCCCCATAACTTCTGGTTTTAAAAACCAGCAGGGATTGTGGCAGAGGGAGACAGGGTGCTTCTGGAGTCTCAGGCAGTTCCTCTTAAAGACCCTATGCACAGACTTACTTGGACTCACTCCCTCTGAGCTCCAATGCTGGGACAACAGCTTGAATGGCACCGGAGACATATGGGGAGGAACTGAAGTGTCTGGCAGCAGAGCGAGAACTGGAGGGAAGCTTTCTCCTAGGCAGAAGTGCTGGCAGAGGCCATTGTTTCTTTGATGAACCCTCCCTGCCCCCCACAGAGCTGGTAGGCAAGCACCATATCTTGTTTCCTCCCCCTCCCACCCTTGCCCCCTGCTCTGGTGATTCCCTGAGGCCCCGCCTCACCCATCTCTCCAGGCCACCCAAGCTGTTTCCAGTGGCTTTTCCATAGGAATGGCCTGACTTGAGATTTTTCCCTAAAATCTCTCAAACAAGCAGCATCTGGCCTCAGTGTACCCCGTACCTCTTGCTAAGTGGCCCCAGGCCCGGCACTGGCAGCAGTCGGCCTGGGTTCTCAGCTTGGCCTCTCCTGGGCAACTCCAAGCCTGGCACAAGTAGCAGCCATCTGCAGATTGCTTTTTAGCTCATGCTGAGTGGTCCCTGGCAGAACAAAAGCGGTAGCTGACCTTGGCCTCTACCTCCTGGAAGGCCTTAAAGCCAGCACAGCTGGTGGGCAACTTCAGACCACACTGAAGCACCATACAACCATCTCCACAAGTGACACACTTAAGGAGGAGACTCCGTGGGCACCAGAGCCCTGTTGACATAAGTCCTGCTCTGTGGGGTGGGCCCCTGCACAGCTTACCCTCCATGGTGGTCGTAGTTGGTCCTTGCAGTTGATGGGCCTTGGGGTAAATCCCTGCCATTGACATGCCAACAGCAACAAGGTTCATCTATGACACAAGGGTGTACATAGCCCACATGGAGGGACACACCTGGAGCTTCCAGCTCAGGTGAACTGGGAGGCTGTGCCACTAGACCCTACTACATGACACCTACTACATTAGGCCACTCTACCAAGCCTGGGAGACATAGCAGCTCTACCTAATATATGGAAACAAACACAGTGATGAAAAACAAGGACCTACAACCAAGATTGCTCTACCCAGCAAAGCTATCATTTAGAATCAAAGGACAGATAAAGAGTTCACCAGACAAGAAAAAGCTAAAGGAGTTTATCACCACCAAACCAGTATTACATGAGATGTTAAAGGATCTTCTTTAAGAAGAAGAAAAGAAAAAAAAGATAAAAACAATAAAATGGCAACAAATACATATCTATCAACAATTGAATCTAAAAACCAAACAAACAAGAGCAGACACAGTCTCATAGACACATAGACCATTCTGATGGTTGCCGGATGAAAGAAGAGTTAGGGGTTTGAGTGGAAAGGTGAAGAGGTTAGAAGTACAAATTGGTACTAACAGAACAGTCACGGGAAGGTAAAGTACAGCACAGGGAATATAGTCAATAATATTGTAATAACTATGTGTGGTGTCAGATGGGTACTAGATTTATCGGGATGATCATTTAGTAAGTTATTGTAATGACTAATCACTGAGGTGCACACCTGAAACTAGCATAATATTTTACATCAACTTTTAATTGAAAAATTAAAAAATGATTATAAAAAAGAGAAAGAAATACCTTGTACTTAAAAGATAAAAAACAATGTGGTGGTTGCATGCAGTTGAAAAACAAAGGAAGAAAGGAAAGAAATACTTGTCTTTTTCAGAACGGAGAATTTATCCTAAAATAAGCTACACATTTTATCTATTACACAAGAATATCTTTTTGGCTATAGTCAGCAAATAACCATTTGACTTAAAGAGATAAAAATTGGTACCTTTCATAAGTCTGCTGTGAAGGTATAGTCCTTGTTCAGCAATTATAAGAAAATCATCAAGACTGGAATTCTATTCTGATGGTATATAGGATGTGATATTTCAATGTCAACCCTTGATTTTCAAATGAGTCTGTGGGTTAAAAGATACTATATTTAAAGTATACATTTTTCTCCTTTTCATTAAAATCTAAGAATTAAGAAATGGGAAGTATGGATATCATTGTGCTGGACCGACCAGTAAATCATTTAGACAAAAGTCTTAGTCACATTAGGATGACTTTTGACTTAATGTTTAGCTGTCTTTGCCTTATTGATCAGAAATCCCGGCATTTCTGGGCACGTTCCCCCCCTGAAAGCAGGGTTTCTATGTACAGTCATCAGATTCCTCTCTGCAGGTGAAGGGCTTGTCAGCAATGAATGAAGTGATCTGTAACAAAGACGCAGAAGATGTGAAGGAAGAAAATTCGTCTACTTCAATGGGTGTAGCTGCAGCAGCTTATCATCATCTGGCTGGCTGGGCATGTGCAGGCCGTGGGCACTGGAGGAGATGTAGAAAGTGTCACTTCGGGGGCTTTTAAGAAACCAGTCAATTGCTTACGCTGAATTCCCAGAAGTGCTCATTTTCTACTTAAAATAGGAACATATGTTCACTGAGAGAGAAAAGAAACTGCTAGGTGACCTGAGTTTATCTAGAAATGAAATAGTTATGAATTTTTGGGTAGGGTCTTATTTTATACAACTTGTGTTAAAAGAATGGAGATAAATATAATATAAAGCTTGTTTTGTTTTCCTTCATTATAAAACAAACAACACCCCCCCCCAAAAAAAAAAAAAACAATAAAAACCCTTGCTTATCAACTGCAGCTGGGTTTCAATCAGAGAGGAAGAGAATCAGCTTCAGGTTGCTTTACATAAACCCCAGAGGTGCTCGCTGCTTACGTCTAGAATGGATGCAGGTATGGGGGAAGGGTTCAGGTGAGGGCAGGGGTATAACTTTTTAGCTTTCCTGGGGCCATTTTGGATGAGGTGATTTTTTTGAAGCGTTGTGCCATCTCAGAGCCCCCAGATAGGATTTCTGAATTAGCTATAATTTTAAAATCAAGCTGCTAATGATATTCTTCCCTTGGTGTAGAGAATTGACAATAGTGCTTATGGAACGGAACGTTACCATGGAGCCTGGAAGAATCAGTGGTGCTTTCACAGAGGGCTCGTTTTCCCTTCAGAAGGGATGGGTTTTGTGAGGGCCTGGTCTGGGAAGGTCTCCCTTTTGCCCTTTCTCTGCTCACTTGGCAGATATAGGCCAAGAGGGTCCAGGAAACCACAATTCTATTAGGTGGGACTCCAAGGAGACCCATAAGCAGTGACCAAGAGCACAGTCGCACATTTCCTAAGGCTGTAATGTGCCACAGCATCGAACCCATTCGTACAAGGGCTCAGCGTGAGGGACAGGGCGTAGGCGGTAAATGTTTTGTCAACAACTGGTAGTTTAAAGTTACTCACAGTGCCTTCGAACGAAGGTTAACTTTCGGGTTCATACTTGTTCCCAGCAGTTTTCCCACCTTCAGCTTATAAAAGTATCTCCTGAATAATTTCAAGGGTTTTAAAGTGGTTTTGATCCAGGATGGTAATGTCTTGATAATCCTAGAAAACAAACTGAGATTTTTTTTCCTGCTAAATTTATAGGAAAGCTTCAAATGCCACCCTACTTGATATAATTTCCTTGAAAGCAGAGGGCTTTCATTTTGTTCATTTTTGTATTCTTCCCTCTACTCCTCCCCCACATTTTCTTGCATATGATGGGTACTCATAAATGATAGTAAATAAATATAGCTGAGTTTTTGAGTGCTTACTTTACGCCAGGTACTTCAAATACAACCTCTAATTAAATCTTCCCAGTGATGCTGAGAGAGGTAAATAATATTATCATCCAGCATTACAGATGGGGTTTGAGACTCAGTGAAGTTAAGTAACTTCCTCAAGGCCAAGCAATTAATAAGTGGCAGAAAGAAGAGTCAGTCTCTGTTTGTGTGATTATAAAACATTTGCTATTAATTCACCTGGTGTATCTTACATGGTCCCAGGAATATCTCCATCAGAGTCATGAGGTGGGGGAGGCAATTTGTACAAAGACAGATTTCTGGCTCAACTCTCACAAGATTCTGATCCCATTGGTTAGCTGTGACACCCAGGGGTTTGAAGCCCCCCAGTCACATGCTGAGTTCTTGAGTTGCCTGACACACTGACCCAGCTTTCTTGGAGAGTAGGCATCTTGTGGAGTCTTCATCTTAAGTGGCTGTTGTCGGGACACCCAAAAGTGGTTCAAACCTTCCATGCCTAGCCTTTCCTTAGCAACAATAGCCCTCTACATATCAGGAAGGATTCTTGTGCAGCACGAACATCCATTTCATTTCAGTCTCTTAACGAGGCAAGTAGCTTCACCTGTTTGCTGAAGTGGGCCCCATATTACCCAGTATTAATGTATAAATCACATACAGTGAAAACTCTTGGGACATATCAAGAAATTCCTCAATACCCTCTATCACTGTAAATTGTGCTCTTACATATTTTCTCAAATGTGGCACTCTGTCAGCCTTAAATGTTAATTCTGCACCAGTTTATAAAGGTGTTGGTTCACATTCTCAGGTAATGTGAGTTTCTTCCTTCCGCTGAGTTTTAGAGTATGACTTAAGGAAGAATCTTAGACTCTAGCCAAGGAGAGAAACCTCAAGGTCCTTTTCTTTCTTTTTTTTAAATTTATTTTTTTAAAAGATTTTCTTTATTTTATCTTTAGATGGGAAGGGAAGGACAGAGGGAGAGAAATATCGATGTGTGGTTACATCTCGTGAGTCCCCTGCTGGGAACTGGCCTGCAACCCAGGCATGGGCCCTGACAGGGAATTGAACCGCGATCCTTTGGTTCGCAGGCCCATGCTCAATCCACTGAGCCACACTAGTCAGGGCTTGAGGTCCTTTTCTGACCTCCCACCTGCCCTGTGCCTGATGGAGGAGAATGGCTGTACTTGTTTGCTCCGTTAGGGGATGCTCACTCTTCCCAGAGACTGTGGGTGCCATTGATTGACAGCTCATTACTCCTTATTTTTTTTTTAAAGCCACTGTGGAAAACAGTATGGAATTTCCTCAAAGAATTAAAAATGGAACTACCTTTTGACCCAGTGATCCCACTTCTGGGAATATGTCCTAAGAATTCTGAGAGACCAGTTCAAAAGAACTATGCACCCTTATGTTCACAGCAGCATTATTTACAATAGCCAAGATTTGGAAATAGCCTAAGGGCCCATCAGTAGATGAGTGGATTAAAAAAACTGTTATATTTACACAATGGAGTACTATGCAGCAGAAAAAAGAAGGAAGCTTACCTTTTGCAACTGCATGGATGGAACTGGGGACTATTGTGTTAAGTGAAATAAGTCAGTCAGTGAAAGACAAATACCATATGATCTCAACTTATAAGAGGAATCTAATGAACAAAGTAAATGAATGAGCAAAATAGAACCAGAGGCATGGAAACGTGGAACAGACTGATAGCTGTAAGAGGGGAGGAGGGAGGAGGGAGGAAGAAGGAAGGAGGAGGAAGGTAAGGACTATTTGAAAGAAGGTGAAGGATTTGTCAAGGAACACATATAAAGGACCCATGGACATGGACAACATGGAAATTGACTAGGGAACTGGGGGGGGTGGGCTGGGTGGAGGGGGGTGGAGGGGGAAAAATTGGGACAATGGTAATAGCATAAACAATAAAACATTAAATTTAAAAAACCTGTGAAATGTACCAGGCACAGAAAAAGTGCATGTGTTGTGTGTAGTTGAAGAACAATATAGTGAAAACTCATGTCTGTCCCTCCTCAGGTTAAGTCATAAAACATGATCAAATCTTTGAGCCTTAGTATGTGTACCTCTCTGGCTGCATTCCCAGCATTCCTTCCTCCCAGGGGTGTCCTCCTCTGGTAATTTTGGTGTTAATTGTTCCTTGATTTTCCTTGTATGTTACCACTTGGATATGAGTCAAGTTGTTTCCTTTTTTATTATAGAGTTTCATGACAGAGGTTACTAGTATGAACTCTAGGCACAAACTCCCAAGATTCTCATCTCACTTGTCACATACCAATTAAGCAATACTGGGAAACTGATAAATTGTCTCTCCCTCCTGCTTCCTCATCCGAGAAATGGGAGGAAGGGTAGTTTCTGCCTTAAAAAGTTGCTGTGACAAGTGAAATGACTTTACTTTATAACAGGACCTTGTACATAATAAATATGATGATGATGCTATTGTTTACAGCAAGCATATGTCTGTCTTTCTGTGTATCAGTTCTTCTCAGATATCTGTGGCAAAGGATCTCTTCAAAAGTTTCCAAACCTGAAAATTTCCCTTCCTGAAAATGATTGGAAACAGTAGCTCAGAGTTGCTTCTCAACTAGAAAATCCATTTATTTTTAAACCATTAATGTTCAAACTATGGGTCCGAGACTCTGCCCATCTGATGTGAAAAGAAGCGTTTTTAATTCTAACAACTGATTAGTTCTGTGGGGAAAAGAATCACAAAGGGCTGTTAGAATTTCAGTCAAAAATAGTCAATCCAGAAAGCATCAAGAGATAGATTTTTATTGTCAACCTCTCGGAAAGAAGGAACATGTCAGTTTCCACCTGCTGAAATCTGCCTTAGAAAAATGCATGCTGCCCCTGGCTCTCAAGCCGAGGGACCAGCTGCCAGAGGCTGGCACAGGTGACGGATCTCGTGTTCAGAGACGTGGACTTGAGCGAGCAGGAGCACAACCATTCTGTGGGAACTGCAGCTTCGTTCCTTCATGTGTCTTCCAGACACACACACTTGCTCAGGCTTGTACACAGCCACATTCATAGAGACACACACACGTAGACACCAACACAGAGACCACTCACAAACTGTACAGACCCACACTTGCAGCGTATGTCCTGCCATATAGCCCACTGCTTGTAGAAGGGGAGTACAAACAGAAAGATGGTGAACTCAATCTCAGCTTCATTAGCCGACAGTGTCTCAGATGGGGTAAGGATCAGGAAAACCAACACACAGAACAGTGGAACTTGGCAAAGTGTCCAGAAGGATGCATTAGGAGGCAGGGCAAGAAGGAGGCTGAAGCCTGGGATGAGGAAATTCCTTAGTGGGAGTGTCTGTGGGAATAATTTAGTGGTGTTTTGGTCTGGGGGCTAGAAGGTCGGGTTGAAAGTAGCTGGGTGACTTTGGGGTAGTCACTTTACCTCTCTGGATCTTGGTTTTTCTAATGGTAAAAGGTGAGCATTAGAATAGCATGGTAATTCTCAAACTTTAGCCTCAGTCAGCGTCATCTAGAAGGCTTATTAGAGCAGGTGGCTGGGCAGCAGCCCCAGAGTACCTGACTCAGCCTGTGTGGGGTGAGGCTCCACAATTGTATTTCTAACAAGGTTCTAGGTGGTGCTAATCCTGAGGGCCTGGGGGGCATGAGCAGTGTGGGGTAGAGGGACTCTCTGGTCCTTATGAGTTGGAAGTTCTGTAACCAAGGACTTGCTCTAACTTGAAGTTCTTGCTGTTCTCACCTGATTGTGATTTTGCTATGCAGGGGCCATTTGGCAATGTCTGGAGACATTTCTGATTGTCTCAATTCTGGGTGTGCTGTTACTGGCATCTTCTAAGTAGAGGCCAGAAATGCTGTTAAACATCCCGCAATGCACAGGACAGCCCCCACAATAAAGAATTATTGGGTTTAAAACATCACCATAGCTTGAGAAACCCTACTCCAAGTGATCCAGGTCAGCTAGATTTCAATTTGCATAGGAATGGTGGGATGTTGACTTTTTCACTTCCCCTGAAGAAAAGATCTACCTGATCTCGGTGAGCTAGAGTTTGCTCCTTCCTCCAGGATTTCAGTCAAGGCTGAGCAGGACAATTGTGACTCTTAGGAAGCTTGTGGATCTCAGATCCCAGAGAAGCTGCCCAACAAAGCACAAGGGCTGGCTCCCAGCAGTGTGCTTTCCCAAAGCAGCATCAATCCAGGACCCAGCAGGCCCTGCATTGGGTGAGGACAGCACTAGGTGTTGATTGCCTTGGGTTTCCTTCCTCTGCTTCCAATCCATGAGCTAGCAAATGAGGGTGGCCCTTGAGGGTCCTGATGAGGAGCTTCATATGTCAATCCCTAAATTTGCAAAATGTTCTAATCAGACAGGGTTGGTATGTGCGTGTGCATGTGCATGTGCCTGTGTGATGAGAACCACATATTCAAACCATTCCCTATTTCTGTACCTCATCCTGCCAATTACAATCTGCTTGGTGGTGTGAAACTGACAGCCGGCAGCAGTGATGGAGACAGGAGAACGAGGAACAAGGGCTTTGTGCTTTCTCAGCTTCAGAGAGAATGTTCAGTGGGGCGGACAGGCATGTAACTGGCAGGTTTAGGAATCAGTAAAAACCAAGAACTGGAAGTCCTAATTTATTGTCTGTTTCAATACAAGGCTAGACACAGGCTATTTAATATAATGCATTGTTTACAAGTGGAGGAGAGTGGAAGTTATTGATGCATTACAAATGCAGGCAAATGCATCTCATAAGCCAAGGGGTAGGTAATAACAATTGCAGAAGACTAAATTTGACTTTAATCCCCTGAAGAATGGCATGCACACAGCTTAAAATGATAAAAGCTGGCGGGGGTGGGGGAGAGGGCAAGAAGGGAGGGAGAGAAGGAGACTAGGGGAGACTGAGGGAGACAGTGAGGGTGGGGGTGTGGAGGTGGAAAGAGAGAGAGAATAAAGAGAAAAGATGATTTTCTCCTGGGAGTATGTATTTCTTGATTAGAAAATAGAGTAGAAATTGAAAGAAAAAAGTATTTTTTAAACCTTGGTCTGATAAACAGCACCACGCTTGGCAGAGTGTTTTCCATAGCAGGTCTGGCGTCATGGTCAAGCAGCTTGGAGTGATTTACAGACCTGCCAATCCCTTCGCTAATCCCAAAGGCAGAAGTAGAAAACAGGTCCTGGTTTGATTAGTGCACGTAGGCTATCTGTGTCCTCCTCCCGGGTTGTTACAGCCATGGCCACAGTGCCTGGTGTAAACAAGCTTGCTTTGTCTTTGTGGTTGAAATTCCCCATGGTCCCCACAATGCTTTGGTAGGTCCCGGGAAGGCTGGCTAAGTGAACACAGGGTGATGCAGACACCCATGAAGCAATGATGGACTGGACTCCATATTTTAGAGTCTCAGCAGCAAAAATTGCTTTAGAGTAAGAAAATTGGGTCTACTCCCCACCCGCATTGAAATCTCCTCTGCAGTAGTATTGACAGCAGAGTCTAAATTTTGAGTAAAAAGACCGTGTGATGGGGCATCTCCGACCCTGGAGGCAGCCCACTCCTTTGTGGACTGGAACTTAACAGTGGTCAACATTTAGTGGGTGCTTACTACGTGGCAGCCACCATACTGCAATCTCCATGTGATGCATCTCTCTTTGTGCTTATGTCCAGCCGGGGAGGTATCAAGCATCATTTCCTTTTAAAGATGTGGAAACTAAGGCACAGTTTTCACAGCCGGTAACTGAAGGAGGCTTACTCTGCAGAGTATATTTGTCTCTGTTGAGGATGTTCTTCCTGTGTTGGCATGAATTTTGCTTTCATTCCCACCCAGCGGCCTCACCACTGTCATCAGGCCCGTGGGCTGCCGTGCCCAGTGCTGGATTTCTACTATCAACATGGTTCACATTTGCCTGGTTTATAAATGTGTTTGCCGTGCACCATCTGCCTTCTCTGGTGATCCAGTGGCAAACAGAGGGAGAAAGAGGTTGGCACTGGAAGATCTTTCCATGACAGCTTTCTGATGGTGACAGCCAAGTGTCTCCAGCCTGGGTCATGGACACAGGGAGTCCCTGGTCATCACTGCAGGAAGCAGTTATATGTGGATCACTCTGAGATAAACAACTGAACTTACTCTGGGGAATAGTGGTCCTGGTGACCCCATCTGTGTGCTGGAGCTGGTTGAATCCTGAGGGGAGCCAGTAATTTCACCTCTCTAGGCTAACCCCAGCAGGACAGGCCCTCAGTAAACATTTGCCGACTATCTGATCTGACAGCATGGCAGCTGATGGTAATGCTTCCGGCCCTTGTCTTCAGAAGGACTGAGCCTGGGGAGAAAAAAATGTTCCTATGTGGAAGAATGATCTTGACCCCTGGCCTGTGACTTTGGGGTAAGTAGAGCTCACAGCCTGGGGTCCTGTTCCCTTGCAGCTGGCTTATATTTTTGTGCTTCATGTTTTATGGGTGTTAGCCTTGGAGTCACAATGGGGTCTTTGCTTGCACTTGGTTTCCAGTGGGAACCGGTGGACAAGTCACTTCCTTTCTCTGGGACAGATAAGTCTTCCTGGATGCCTCAAAGAGAGAAGCTAGAGTATTCCGAACAAATTATATGGCATGGCCCCCACCATTTCTATTATTTCCTTTTCTTTGCAAGAGCTAACGGCACCTTAATTTTTGTAAATAAGCTTAAAAAACAGAGGTATCTTTGTCCTCTCTCCTGAGTCTCACGTCCAATCAATTGCCCATTCTAGTGACTTTATCTGGGAAATGTCTCCTAGGCTGGCTCAGGACTACACAGCCTCTCATTTGAACAACTACAGGAATTTCCTAACTGGTTTTCCTGACCTCAGCTCTCCATCAACTTTGCTCCTGCCCATAGGCAGGGAGAGCTTCCCAATGTAGCTTTTCTCCCTGCAGGTTTTCAGACTGCCCTGAGGAGCCCTAGGGTTTCCCAGAGATGCCATAAGCCTTTTCAATAGGTCTGGAGGTGTCTCTGAGTACCCTCATTGCAATTCAACCAGTTCCAATTTCAAATGTTTTTGAGATCTGAAAACTGAAAAGACTTTAAAAGCCATAGAGGATCACCTCTATTTTTTATCTATTATAGGACTTTTGTGTGAGATTTCACTTAGAGAAATCTGTTGATCTGTTGCTGATCTTTTTGAAAACCTTAGTCCAAATCGCAGACCTTGCTGAAGAAACTGTAAGATGGAGTCTGAGTCTAGATTAAAAATTTTTCAGGGAGGGTTTGAGAACCCTTTTGTTCAA
Source organism: Anoura caudifer (assembly GCA_004027475.1). NCBI lineage: Eukaryota > Metazoa > Chordata > Mammalia > Chiroptera > Phyllostomidae > Anoura > Anoura caudifer. The sequence goes on along the minus strand of PVKU01000475.1, from coordinate 459,356 downwards.
GTCACTTTTTGCTTCCCAGAGGCTAGAAGGATCTGGGGATGGGAGGCAGGTGAGGGAGGGGTAGTGAAGAAAATGAAAGGAAACATTGGTCGAGTGACTGAAATCACTGGAGAGGCAACAGGGGAAACTGTCTGGGCTGAAGCTGAAATCTAACAGAGGAATCCCTTAGAACCCCCACCACAAACCACTGAAAGGTGACTTTTTATTCCCTTGCTCTCCGTAGGGCGATGTGCTTTGGAAGTCTAGAGAAGGAAAGGATGTCTGGCGAGTTCTTGTTTCATTTGTGTTTTACAAGTAAAACCAAAGATGGCAGCAGCTCCTTTCAAAGTAGAACACAAGAAACGAGGCATCTGTTCTCCAAATCTCCTTCTGGTCTCTGGTACAACACACTTGAGGTTTCCCAAAGCCAGAGTCAGGTGTGCGCTGCCCTGGGAAAGTTAAGGCCTTTGTTCAAGGGTCTTTACTGATTCTGGTTGGCAAGCACGTGACTGCCACCTGTCCAGCATGAAGACTTGGAATAAATGAGTCAGTGACTGTAGAAGGAAATTGAACATTTACCCAAATGCATCCTTTATACAGGGATTCAAAACAGGCCAGTCTGATGGCAATGCCCGTGTTCTCAAAAGAAATCAAAATTGGTCAGAATAAAGGACATGGAGCTGCTAAAACAAAAGTAAGATGACAAGAACCAAGTAAGAAAAGGGAGCCAGGAAGTATAAATGGTCTCCAATTTATGATGGTTCGACTTGAGATTTTTTAACATTATGATGGTACAGAAGTGATACGCATCCAGTCGAAATTGTACTTGGAAACTTGAATTTTGATCTTTTTCTGGGCTCCTGATATCCATCATGATTGTTACCTTCTCGTGATGCTGGGCAGCAGCAGTGAGCTGCAGCTCCCAGTCAGGCACGCGACCACGAGCGTGAACAAATACTCTACACTATAGAGTCTACAGTGTTACTATGTTGCCAGTGTTTTTTTTTAGATATTGTTTTCTGAGCATCTTTAAGGTAGGTGAGGCTAAGCTATGATGTTCAGCAGGTGTATTAAATGCATTTTCTACTTATGATATTTCCAGCATATGATGGGTTTGTCAGGACATAGCCCCATTGAGGCTATGTTGAGGAGCATTTGCACTTATAAATTGGAAAATATAGTCTAGATAGCTGCTTGTCCTGACTCCTAAGAGCCAATTGTGAGCATCTCTTTCAAACTCTGTGTTCAGTGATATCATGCTGGAAATAACAACAGTGGGAGTATTTACACCACAGAAATTGGCAAACACTTCAGACCAGAGCTTTTTTTTTCCCCCCAGGGGAGCTGGTTATTAGATATTTATCAGCAGCACCCCTGAGCTATGGACTGTGCTACAGCTAACAGGATGTGCTTCTGGCATTTGGATTTGCTGTCCATGGAGGACTGTCTCTCAGTAACCCACGTTCAGGGACATGGTTTCTATTGTGGCTGCTACTGGCCATGGTGATGACATCACCCTGACTGGGTGAGTGGTTAAGATGTGAGTTTTCAGGGAGCAAAACCCTCCAAAGCTGGCTTAAGCAAAAAGAGAAAGTCAACAGAAGGATACATGTGTCTCTCAAAGAACCCAAGGACACTTGGGTCTCACAAAGGACTGGGACTAGCAATTGGAAGGTTCTTTGTCTTCTTCCCTGCCTCTTCCTCTCTCCTGTTCTCATTCTGCTTCTATCTGAGTGTCTGCTTCATTTTTTTCCCTCTGCTGACCACATTTCTCTGGTCTACTTCCATATGGACCTAATATCATCTACTTAGTCTTGACCATGTCTCAGTTTAAGTACTCAGAAGAGGCTAGCTAGAATTTCTGGAACAATGACTGTTTCTTGGAAGAGGGAACCTGATGGGCAGTTTGGATCAGGTGGTCATCCTTGGTCCAGCTGGCTGTGGTTCAGAGCATGCAGTCACTCGCTGTTGCTTACTCAACAGAAAGAGGACTCAGAGAAGAGTCTCTGACAAAGGGGCCAGGAAAGACAGGAAGGCAAATTGACTACAATGTCTGTGATAAGTATGCATTAGTGTCCCTTGGTGTTTGTACCAATACTGAGGGGTGAGGATGCCAAATCTGGACAAGACACCCTGTGTTCGTTAGATTTCCCTTTGGATGTGCATAGTCATTCTCTCTAATAATAATGAGTTATATTAAAGAAAGAATTGATTCCGTTCTTAATCTGTAATGTTTATATTTCAGGTAATTCATTCCAAATAAAAGAAAATAGAACAGTGAGGGATGGGTTGCACAAAAAGGAACCACAGAGTGAGTAAAAATATTAAGCAATCCTCTGACCTGGGCCCTGTCTCATGAAAGTGGGCATGTAATTTTTCTAAGACAGGTAACTCTACATCATATTTAAATCTTGAATGCTAAAGCTGGGTGCAGCATTTTTTTAATTCTTAGTGTATTTGTGTTATTATCCCATTTATCCACACAGATAAAATGGGAAATAGTGTGTGGAGAAAATATTGGGGTAAGCTTCTGCGTGCTGTTTGCTTGTGACTAGGAACAGAACACCTTGTACTGAGGAACGGTGAGGGAGGTGCGGAGGAGCTGTGTGATGATACTGGTGTGTGATATATGCTAGTGTGTTTGGGATGCAGACAGCATGATCACTGCTGTGATTTATTGAGCACCTACTACCTACCAGGCACTGCTTCAAATGCTACCCATACATAATTTCTCACCCTTGCTATAACCTTGCAGTATAGATGCCTTTATTAGCATTTTCATTTTGCAGATTGGTAGCCAGGGTTCTGGAGAGGGCCAGAGCTATGTAGTTGGTACGTGACTGGGCCATCTCTCTGGCTTCAAAGCCCACCCCCCTCCTTTTGTCACATTACCTTCCTTCCAGGAATAGAGTCAGAGGTGGAAAAAGGAACCAAATGCAGACCCATCTGCAAAGTTACTGAAAAAATAAAAAAGTAAGGGCTTATTTTAAGGACTTCTTTTCATTAGGGTTTCACTTAGGATTTATTTTCATTCCAGCTTCTACATGATAATGAACATATACCTTATTTGAAATGGATACTGTCAACAGTTATGAAACAGGTAGTCCCAGGCCTTTAGAAATCTGTCTTTGAACATGAATATATATATATATATGTATATATATATATATATGCACACACACACACACACACACACACACACATAAGTACATTTTATTCCTTTGGGTAACTGGCCACTGATATAAAATGTTTTCTCACTCTCATTCAGTGAGGTCAGCAGACTATATATATTCGGAGTGGAGAGCAGTGGGCAGGGCAAGGGGACCCTGCGTGGACTGAGGTTGAGAGGCAGGAACCCTCAGAGCCAGATATTTTGGGGAATATTAAAAATTCCCACTTGAAAACAAATTTTTATATCATATTTAAAAAATGGTAGTAACCTATACATAACATAAAACCCAGCATTTTAACAATTTTCACATTATTGTGCAACCATCACCATCACCCATCTCCAGAACTTTATCTTCTCAAACTAAAACTCTGTCCCCATTTAAACACTAACTCTCCCTTCCTCCCAAGCCCATGACAGCCATTATTTTGCATGCTGTCTCTATAGATTTGATGCTAGGTACCTAATACGAGTGGAATCATGTAGTAGTTGTCCCTTTGTGACTGGCTTCTTTCACTTAGCCTAGTGTCTTCAAGGTTCACCTATGTTGTAGCACATGTCAGGATTTCTTACCTTTTTAAGTCCAAAAAATATTCTGTTGTGTGGCTATACCACATTTGGTTTATCCATTCATCCACTGGTGGGCACTGGGTTGCTTTCACCTGAAAATGGCTTTTAAAACAGTTTTTCTAGCTGAGAACCGACATCGATTGATAACTCATAGAGATAAGCAGTTTTAAGTTTGCTTTATGGAACCATCAGATATACTTTGATAAAGATGCCATTTTACAGACACAGGGTTCAGTCATTTCATATGATATTGTAGTCAGGTTGTTCAGATTGAGATCTAAATGAAGGCAGGGGCAAAATATTCTGGCAGCAAAGCTTCTGTTATTAAAATACATCTGATTGCCAAGTATAGATTCTGCCTACGGCAACTTACCCTCAACCAATCCTTAGAAAGTAAACAGTGTATTAAGACAAAAAAAAAAAAAACCATGATTAATTTTCTAGGATCATCTATCTTGGACACTTTTATGATCTTAATTTAGTCTTTGATACAATTACAGTGTTTTGCCAGAGTCAGAATGCAAGGAGAACCCACTTTGGTCTGTGGCAAATTTGGCAAGTTCATACTAATACGCAGAGGATGTGAAATGGTTAAGAATCCAATCTAGGGCCCTGCACACAGCAAGGGATGGTGGTGCTGGAAGAAGCAAGCCAGAAATGCTTTTGCGGAGGTAGGGAAGGGAACCGATTTCTATGTGGATTCACAAGTTAATGTTCCTGTTCAAAGGAGCACGGTTGTAAATTCCCTATCTTCCTCTAGGATTTGGGGAGAACACAGAGGTATTCAGGGAGCGACAGAAAGCCACAGTCACACAGGAGAAAAAGCCCGTCCTGAGGTGATAAATAGCTGGCAAATAGGCATTCAACAGAGAGCACCAAAAGAAAGGCAAGCAGTGTTCTGTAACCACAACAGAGGAAGATTCATTTTTAAAATCTGAGGCCAAGAGACAGCTATTTTCTGAAATTAGCAATAATGACACTGATATCAGGAAGTAACCATTCCAGCACAGAATGGTATGGAACAAGAACAGCCTGGGCCGCAGAGCATCAGCAGGGCCTGGATTATGTGAGAAGAAAATAGCTCCCCACAGGACCAGACAAAGGCGATTCCCAGTCACATCTGACTAAGGCTATTCTCCGGTTCCCCAGAGAGGGGAGACTGGTTGTTCATATTGGAGCCCTGCTGTATGCTTCTTCTTCTTCTTGTTTGTATAATTATGCTTAAGTTAACTACATAGTGTAGTCCTCATTCCATAGGACAGATTCATTGATTTCCGACCAATCCTTGTGCTGACTTCATAATGCCCTGAGTTAGAGTCTTTTCAGGTGTTCTTGCAGACTGATTCGTGCACCAGCTGCAGCCTTCTAACTTCTGCAGACGAGATTCTGGCCCCGAGCATCATCCTTGGTGGAGGATGACCTTTGCCTGGCATATTCCTGTCTGCATGTGCTGCACCTTGCTGGGCTACTATTTATGGAAATGGTCATTTAGCCTCAGTTTACTGCCTCTATAGATTTCTGTGTTCTACTATCCTTTTTGGTTTTTGTCCCAGCTTTTTCTTGATATTCCTAAAGCTCTCAGGAGATGCAACACAGGGATGGGGAGACATACACCACACTAAGAACCGAGCTCTCCAAATGGCTTCACTCTTGCATATTAAACAAGAAAACACTAGTGAGGCTAGTAATCACTAGACTGACACTGGGAAATGGGGTAGAGGCCGTTTGCAATGATAATGCAGCAGCCTGAACATGGGGCAGTGAACACCTACAGCTGGCTGCAGGTCAACAGCTGCCTCTTGAAACTTATTAAAGCAATTAGTCTTTTGAGTTGTCTAAATCTTTCCTCCCAATGCCTGTTTACACACCCAGGTGTAGAGCAGTGCTCAGCTAAGGTAACATGTCCCTTTGGCAGGGCTGCTCTGCACCAGCAGGTGTCCCCTGTGCTCACTGCCCTCAGAAGCCAGCATGCCTCCTGTCTTCCATGCATGGAGACACTTAACATTACCTTTCTCCCTAAATTCTTTTTGGTGGGGGAGGGGAGAAAGGGAAGATGGCTAAGGGTAGTAGGCTCATGAGCTAAGTGCCTTTTATTTTTAGTTGATTGCTTAAGGACCTGGCTTCTGGGATGCCATATGGTTTTTGTTCATTGAGTTCTGAGTCACCAGTGGTTTTCTGGATTACCTCAGATGGAACATTTCCCTTAGCCTCTGTTTTGGCGTCTGTGAATTGGAAAATTCCAGGTCGTTTCTCTGTGCACTTCACAGGGATATAAAGCAACCAATAATTCTATGTCCTATACAATGAAACAAGTAGCTCTGGGAAAAGAGCCTAGACTCAATATTCTGTGATGTTTTCATAGATGTGAAAGGCAACTTGAGAGCATTTACTCTTGGGCATCCTCTATTACCTAGGACAGAACTACAGTCCGGAGAGAGTATCTGACCTCACAGAGCTCACAGAGTGGCTTCCGGGCAGAGCTGGCTTTGGGACTCAAGGCCTGTGATTCTCGAATCTTGTCTCCCCTGACCCCCATTATCCTTTCCTCTTTCCCCATTGCCTTTGTTCAATGTATCTTGTCAATTCTGAAATCCCAGACCTTTAGGTTTCTGTGTGCACCACTCAAAAATGATTCTATGTAGATTTGAATGTAATTAAAATTGCTTTTCCTTAACAATGTGGTAAGATTGACATTTTAGCAGCTTAAGTCCTTTGTAAAATTTCCTGACAGATTATTTTCTTTATTCAGATAAAACCTGTGTTCTATTTTGAATGCTTGGAGAATGTAGACCTTTTTTTTGGAGTTTGAGGCAATTAGAGCCACAAATTAATTTCTCATATTAAGAGGAATGTTTTGTCTTCCAGTGTGCACCTGCTCAACCCCATTTCTAGTGATTTGTAGGTTGTAGTATTAAAGAGAAAGAGGAAATACTTAGGCAGGGTCAGAGGGAATCACTAATGGCTAATCAATAACTGCGGAGTATTTCAAAACTCTAAAGAGACATGGCATAGTGTTGTGGCAACAGTGGGACCACTTAGTTGTGGTTTCACTTATGTGGGGTTACCGGAAAGATCCAGAATTGACTATCAAGTATCAAACATCTCCCCCATATGTCTTTTAGTCACTTTAAACTCAACCATAATTTCATGTGTCCCCCTCACCTCTCTGCCCCTCCCCCCAAACTTGCTTCTTTTCTTGTATTTCCAGTCTTTGTTAAGGGTGTCAGTGTCCACAGCCATCTGAGCTAGAAACCTGAGCACTGGTCTCAGTGCCTCCTTTCCTACTCTTCTCATGGCCAAAGGTTGCTTTCTTACCAAGGCCCATTCCTCCCCTTTCCCATTGCTCCCAGAACCCAGGTTTCCTTTGGGGAATTATACCCCCACCTTGTATTTGCTATGTGGTTTGGATAGAACTTACTCTGTCCGTTGCCCAACCGTGGGCCCTGATTAGTTAGAGTCAGCCAGGATAATTCTATCTCTCCTGCCCCAGAGATTAGCTCCAAGGCCCAAAGCAATCACCCTTGCCCAGAGACTGGTTCAGTTTGGCCCAATTAGAGTATGTGATTATAGCTGTGATCATATGTGAGTATATAGAGTAAAGGCGGGACTTTCATATAGGTTTGAAGGAAGGGAAACCTCTTTTTGGTTTTGAATGAGGTGGTATGCAAATATGAGGTCTAGAGAACCTGTTTTGCTACCATGAAGAAAGCCAGTGCGAGGACACAGCCTATTCACTCAGGGGAGTAGAGCCAAGCAAAGTATAAAGAAAGTCACGGCCTAGGGTCTCATCATTGAAGCATCTCTGAAGCTCCTTTGCTACTGGATTTTTTCATTACATGAGTTTCCTTTATTGTTTGCACCAGTTTGCATTGGATGTTCTGACAATCAAAACTATCCTTAGCGTATTAATACACTATCCTCCAATTATTCATTCCATCCTATTAATTTTGTTTCTTTAATATATCTCAAATCCAACCTCCTTCCACTCTCCTTAGGGTCACAAGATAATTCTCTAGACAGTCACTAGACAGGCCCCAACTTAATTTTTGAACTGACATTTTCACTGTTGAGAAACTGTCTGATAAAGCAGAAACCTGATAATTCAGAGATTAGAAAGCTGACTGATGATTCTCAAAGCTATGAAATATGTGGAGTGTTGCCCTGGCTGGGTAGCTCAGTTGGTTAGAGCATCATCCTGATATGCCATGGTTGCGGGTTCAATCCCTGGTCAGGGCACATGCAAGAATCAACCAATGAATGCATCAATACATGGAACAACCAGTCAGTGCTTCTCTCTCTTTCCTTCTCTCTCTCTAAAAAAGCAATAAATAAAAAATTCAAAAAACTAAATATGTGGAGTGTTTTTACATTTCACAGAAAATCTTATACAAGTAAGGTCTTTTGCGGGTTTCTTCTAGTTCTGCAGCCTCACTTCTGTGCCCCTGTCTGCATGCCTCCCACTGCAACCCCACCATGTTTTTTGAAGTTCCTCGAGTTCCATGTTCTTTTATGATTCTGTGTTTTCAATGTTTCAAAATACTTATTTTCTTATTGCTGTAAAATCACATAACTTAGAATTTACCATCCTAACCATTTTTAAGTGTATAGTTCAGCAGTGTTAAGTATATACACACTATTAGGAAATTGATCTACAGAACTTTTTCATCCTATAAATCTGAAACTCAATACCCATTCAACAACTCCCTCTACCCTCCTCCCCCCTCCCCTGTAACCACTATTCTACGCTCTGTTCCTAGGGCTTTGATCACTATAGATACCTCATATAAGTGGAACTATACAGTTTTTCTTTTTGTAACTTGCTGATTTCATTTAGCCAAGTATCTTCAAGGATCATGTATATTGTAACATGTAGTAGAATTATCTTCATTTTTAAGGCTGAATAACATCCACTGTATGTATATACCATATTTTGTTTATCCATTTATCTGTTGATGCACATTTGCATTGCTTTTACTTCTTGACTATTGTGAATAATGCTGCTATGAACATAGGTGTGCAAATACCTCATCAAGATCCTACTTTCAATATTTTGGATATATACACAGAAGTGGAATTGCTGGATCATATGGGGTTGGCTGTGCTTAATCAGATTGCATAAAGCCCTGCAGGAGCTGTCTCCATGCTGACCTCTGCATGCAGCCTGAGATTTGGTGCTTGCCTGAGCTTAACATAAATAGCATTAACCTGTTTACTGATGTGTTTGGCCCAAGGTGAGGTAGCTGCTGTTTTCCTCAGGATGGGACACCTGTGTGAGTGCTCTGAACTGATGACCAGCCCAGGGAGGGGGCTAGGGAAAGGTGAAGGGCCACGGTCACAAACAAAGCCTTGAGGACAGGATGACAGACAGAGCTAGCCTGCATAGCATGGAATCACAGGATTCTGGGGCAGGGGCAATCTTAGAGATCACATAGTGTGCTGTTAATGGATTAGCACCCTTAAATATAAGACCCAGAGAGGTTAAGTGACTTGCCCAAAGTCATTCTGATAAGCAGAGCCTCAACAAGAATGCAGGTGTCACAGCTGACAGGCTAGGGTTCTGTTCATAGTACAACACATCAGGCATCTGGGTAGACAGGACGACTTCATGGAGGTCAAACCAAGGGCAGTCTGCTATCCTCAAGGGCTTGAGAGTCCATGGGCGGGTCAGGAGAGAATCTGTGAACCAAGAAGTTATTAAGATGAGACAGAGAACAGGGAGTGACATCTCTCAGTGGTCCTTCAATCCAGTAATAGATCTTATCTATCTTATCCACTGGCTTATTAATTCAGTTTTATTACTATGTGCTAATGTCTACCTGTGATGAATAAGGCTGATTTCCTTTTTCCCTCTGCCCTTCCATCTCCTTCTTTCCACCTCTCTTTCCTCCCTCCCTCCCTTCCCTTCTGTTTTCTCTTCCTCCTGGACCAGCTTGTTTTCCTTCTTGTTTCTTTGCTGAGCACCTCCCTTGTGTTGGACTTTGGGTACCGTTGATCCACAGGTGAAAAAGATTAGTTTCTGTCCTCCAGGAACCCTTAGCAGGGAGAAGAAAAGATGGGGAGGGGTTTGGGTCCTGTTGGGGGATTAGTCTTTGATTTGAGGGCTCTTCTTCACATGGAAACAATAAAGAGAATAACTAAGATAACTCTGAAAATAAAGCAAAATGCTCTTTAAGGCAGTCCTCAGAATTCAGAATGAGAAACACTTACATATGATTTCTACACATGTCTTTCTGTCTCTTCTCTGGTTCCTCCTTGAATTTATTTATTCATATTTGACCTTCATTGAACTGACATTCACCCATTTTTATAAACCACAAGCAAACTGAAGGACCACACATGCAGGTACATATTTATGGAGTGACGTTCCTTCCAACTCATGGGTACAGTTTATGTAGCAACATGTATATGAAGATACGAGGAGAACTACATAAATATACACATAAATGCATACATAAAAATTCTGCATTAATATTTGCTTAACTGGGTTTTTGTTGAGGAAAGTCAGTTCAGTGCTTTATTGAATAATGGCAATGACAACAATACTTGCAGAAATGTGGCCAGATTTCAAGTGGTTTATTATGTTGATTGCTTCGACTCTTATAGCAGAGCTCATTCAGAGGAAATATTTTGGAAAAATATGGGATTCCATCAAAAGAGTGGTTGATTCTCTTAGAGAAGAACCCAGAGTGTGAACAGCTTCATCTGGGCTCCCTTAGAACTTTCTGCAGATCTCTACTGGAAACCCTCTCTTTGTTGTCAGCACCGGCTTATCCATTTGTTCTTTCCACTAGATGCTAGTTTCTTACGGCACCCAAGGTCATAGCTGCTTGGTGTTCCCTGCCTCTAGCATGATGCCTGATTCATAGCAGGGCTCATCATATGTTTGTTGACTAATCAATATGAGTGATATTTTGAATGATCAAGAAAATGTGATATACATATTCACTATATATCTCACATATTCCACTATATATGTCATATGTGATATGTATGTGATTACATATATAATGGAATTCTACTCCACCATAAAAAAGAAGGAAATCCTGTTATTTGAGACAATCTGGATGAGCCTTAAGGGCATTATACTAAGTGAAATACATCAGACAAATAAAGGCAAATATTGTATGATCTCACTTATGTGAAATGGAAAAAACTGAAAGTCATAGAAGTAGAGATCAGATTTATGTATGCCAAAGGTTGGGGGTAGGGTAGGGGAACTAAGTGTAGCTGGTCAAAAGGTACAAACTTCCAGTTATAAGATAAGGAACTTTTGGGGATGTAAAGTACAGCATGGTAACTAATTAACAGTCCTGTATTGTATCTTTCAAAGTTGCTTGGAGAGCAGATCTTAAAAGTTCTTATCACAAAGACAAAATTTGTAACTGAAGTGAGCGATGTTAACTACACTGCCGGGGGCGATCATTTCGCAATACCAGTATACATCAAATCCCTGCGCAGTGCGCTTAAAATGAATGCAGTGTCTTATGTCAATCATATCTCAATACAACTGGAAAAAAATTGTTGTCTAAGAAAGTCAATTGTTGTAACTAAAATGAGTGGAAAGGAGGAGCACACAAAGGCAGCCGTCTTAATTTCGGCGCAGTCCCTTCCTCTTGTGTTGAAGCTCGTGTGTCTGAGATCCCTCAGCCTCGATTTCAACCTCCTCCTCTCTGAAGTGCCTACTATGAAAGAGTCTGGAAAGCCAAGACAACAGTCCCAGACTCCCCTTGCAGTTACATTTCTGGGTGTGATTTAGATGATACCAACCAGCTGCACTAGAGGGAGACTCGCAGTTGGAGCTGAGAGGGGCAGGAGACTGTGTTGCAGCAGACGTAGTGGGGGCTTGGATCCTTCAGTGTGATGGCAGCTTCCTGATTTGACCAGGAGTTTTCTGACTGGCAGGAAACTTGGCAGTTCAGTTCTACAGTGTGGCTTTGACAGCTGTTTCTGGGAGCTCAGTGTAGACACTGTCTCTGAAGCGCTCCCTCTCTGATACCGTGAGCCATGTTGTAAATTCCTTTCTGTTCAAATGAGTGAGACTGAGTCATGTTCTTTCTGACACCCTGACCCACACACACTGTGGCAGGGACGGGTGGCACACTGTTTCAAGTTTAGGGAAGCTGGTGGCATTCACATAAGATGATTAGCCTTCTTACTGCTATATCCATGGGAAATAGTTATGAGATGCAAAGAATGATGATCTTCTCAAATAATAAAATCTGACGTGTTATTTGAGATACAGAGATGGGGAAGATCAGTTGGCTTGCAGTTTAGAACTGCAGAAATCTGCTAGGAGGCTGTTTGGCTTCAAAGCCAGTAAGAATGCAACAGAAAGTAGAAGTCAGGTGACACACTGGGAGCCACAGTGGTCAGGGACTGTAGGAGGGTGCTAAGGACTGAATGTTGTGTCCCCCCTCCCCCAGCTGATGTACTGAGGTCTTAATTTTCAATAAGGTGGTGTTTGGAGATTTGGCCTCTGGGAGGTAATTGGATTTGGATGAGGTCATGAATGGAGACCCCCCGGGATGGGATTGGTGCCCTTATAAGGAGATAAAGAGACTAGAACTTTCTCTTTGCCATGGGAGGATGCAGAGAGAAGGCAGCCAGCTGTCTCTAAGGCAGGAAGAAGACTCTCACCAGGCACCAGATTTACTGTCACCTTGGTTGTGCCCTTCTCAGCCTCCAGAGGTGTGAGCAATAAATGTTGTTTAAGTTGCTCAATCTATGGTATTGTTGTTATAGGAGCCCAAGCTGAGACACAGGGGCAACTGATGCAGTAGTGAGCAAACAAAGTTCTTGTCCTCAGGGGGCTTACCTTCAAATAGGGGAGTATAGACAGAAATGACAATTAAATATATAATATGTCAAGTCAATTCACTGACAGTTTAATGTATGCTTGCCTCAATTTTTTTCAGGGAGTTTTAAGAACATGAGCAGATGGGCTATAATTTTGTGATTCCCTAATAGCACCCAGTCATAAATAAATGCCTGCTGACTTATTACTTGAGATTAGCTGGATTTGCATGGCAAGATGAATATAAAAATTGGGCCTTACATAATTCCAAATGCTATGGACAATTTGCTTTTTTGCAGGGTTGGAAGTAATACTCTAAGTTTCCTTCTAGGACTCAGATCTATGATTTATTTTCCCTCTTTAACTACCATAATTGTTTTAAAAATCAAAAGGTACAAATATAGGCTGAATATATATTAGATTTACTTCATCATGACTTGGGTAAGGAACAATATAAAAAGAAAAGAGAAGAAATTTTATTAAAATCTTTATAAGTTCTATCCCAAAGGTACTGCTCTAATATGTGCTATTATCCTATACTGTCCCTTTGAAATGGATTTTTCCCTATAAACCTGCATAAATTTTGTTTTATAGCCACTTGCCTTCTATATCTATGTATCATTAAAACTTTATTGCTTTAATACAAAGTTGTATGCTCCTTCTGATTACAACCAAGCAAAAACTTTGTGTGCACATGGACAAAATCCCATAGAGAAAGAAAAACCAAAAACAAAGGAAGTCAGTTCTTGGGTGAGGACAGAGAGACTAAAGGTAATTTTTTTCTCCTTTAGATGTTCCTTTTATGACACCATCTAACATTGATACAAGGCCATAATTTGCCATTGATTGGGTTTTTTAAAAAGTTTCTTTAACTAATAAAGAGTTTAAAACCAATACAATGACTTAGAGAGCACTGACCAGTGCCAGGGGGCTGCCAGCCTCAGTGACATAGACCAAGGGTGTCCTTGAATGTGCTTGAGACACCTACAGGATGCAGAAAGGATCTGCCTGTCCCAGGGGCCCTGGCCTCTCAGTTCCAGGGTCTCAGCCTCAGAAGGGCCTCATAATTCCCTGCAATTGACCTTGGTCAGAAAAGCACTGGGCAGGTCTTTGGGGAGGCCCAGTGGTCAGATTTTGCCAACAAAGGCCCCTTTGTATCCCTGTCTATGTCCCTTATTCATCTCGGCAGACTTGATGCTATCATTTTACTATTATTTCTCTCCCCGCCCCGGCCCCATCCCCAAAGATTTAACACAAAGAGTCTGCAGAAACTCAGATTCCTGCTCTGGTTCTGCTACTACCTGTTAGCATGTCCTTGGAACAAACTACTTAACCTCCAAGATGTACAAATGGGCATGTTAGACTAGGTGATCTCTAAGATCCTTCATTTCTGGTAATCTATGACTCCATGATTCAAAAAATTGGAAAAAAAAGACAATTTTGCATTTTGGTCATTAGGCAGAGCTTTGGGGCTCAATCCAAGAATATTCTTGTGGCCACCAGAGAGGCCCCAAATTCAGAAACTTGATTTTGACACCCAATCTAGTTTCTTCAAATCAAGAGTACCTCCTTATTTTTTTAAGGTTTATTTTATTCTCATTTGACAGAGAGGAGAAAAGAGAGAGAAAGAGAGAGAGAGAGAGAGAGAGCAAGCAATCAGTTGCTTCCTGCACGTGCCCCGACCCAGGATTAAGCCCAAAACCTAGGCATGTGCCCTGACTGGGTATTGAACTGGTAACCTTTTGGTTATGGGACAACACTCCAACCATCCAAGCCATGCCAGCCAGGGCATGGCTCCTTGTTTTTAATGACAGCTTTGCTAGATAAACTTGGACTTACCAATTCTATTATTAATTCATATAGCTAAGAACTTCCAACTTGTTATGAAAATACACAACAAAAGCTGTCCAACAGTGCAGGTTTATAAAGACACAATGACGAGGACCTTCAGTGGAGATGGGGAGGGGACAGAAGAAGAAACAGTGGGTGCATATTGAACATTTTTAAGGACAAATTCCAAAAACCCAACTCAAGAGCAGACTTTATTGGCTTATGCTATGGTCTGAATGTGTCCACCCCTCTCCCATTCATTTGCTGAAATCCTAACACTCACAGTGATGGTAGTTAGAGGTGGGACCTTTGGGGAAGTGATTAGACTGTGAGTGTAGAGTCCTCATGAATGGAATTAATACCAATACATGTATATATGACCCCAGAGAACTCCATTGTCCCTTCCACAACATGAGCTTACACTTAAAAGACTCTGAGGAAGCAGGGCCTCACCAGACACCTTGATCTTAAACTTCTCAGCCTCCAGAACTGTGAGAAATACATTTCCATTGTTTATAAGCCAACCAATCTATGTTATTCTGTTCTAGCAGCCTGAATTCACCAAGACAGCTTGCATAATTAAAAATCCAGTTCCATATTCAGCTTGAGGGACTCTAACAATATCATCAGGGCTAGATTGTTCTCTGTCTCTGTCTCCTGATCCTGGTTCCCTCTGCAGGGAGCGCTCCTCTGAAGGTGGTGGGCTTACTAGCTCCAAGCATGTATCATCCTACTCTCAGTCTCATTCCCCAGGGAGACCGCTTTCTTCAGCCATTCCTGGGTTTTGTTTTCTGAGTTTTTTTTTTTTTTTGGCTAGTCACTTTTATAGTCTCTAAAACAAGTGAAAATATAATAACATAAGTAGGCTTATATCACTGCTTCTTTAACAACATCAATTTCTTTTCATGAGAGTGGAATATCCTATCATCCTATACCGTATGGCCCAGCAAAAATTTTTTTCTTCCTCAGATGACTTCTGTCTCTATAAGCAACGTACTTCCCTTCATTTTTTATTTTAGCCATTGTATCTTGACTCTTCATCTTATAAGATGAGGACACCTCTGCTCTCACCTTCCTTTCACTGATCCCCAATGTCCTTCCACATCAAAGCTGATAACAGCTGTATTGTATTGTGGAACAGTTGTGGATTTTCTCAAGATTTCTCTAGTTGTTGATTCTATAAACTTAAAATCAAGAAGTGTTATTTACATTATTACGATCTTGTAAATATTATTCACTGACTATCAGAGTACCTCACTTGGGTTTATTCTCCATGGGTCTAATGTCATTGCCACTTTGCCATTATGGAGAGTACATCTAACATGGAGTTCAAATAGATACAGTAGTTCCTCCTTTCCAAGATCCCTACTGGATGCCTGAAATGGCAGATAGTACCAAACCCTATGCATACTATGTTTTTTTCCTATATGTGCATACCTATGATAAAGTTTAATTTATAAATTAGGTACAGTAAGAGATTAACAACACTAACCAATATACTGTAATAAAAGTTATGTGAATGTGGCATTATTAAGTAAAATAGACCTTACTTGAACAGAAGTACTGCAATACAGCAAGAGTGGATTTGATAACAAGTGGGGAGTGTTTATAGGGTGGAGACACTGGACAAAGGGATGAGTCGTGTTCCTGGTATTTGGGGTGAGGCCTGTGTTTCGCTTTTTGCAGTTTCAGTTACCAGTGGTCTGAAAACGTTAAATGGAAAATTCCAGAAATAAGCAATTCATAAGTTTGAAATAGCATGCCATTTTGGGTAGTGTGATGAAAGCCTGCGAGTCTTGCTCCATCCCGCCCAGAACATGGCTCATTCCTTTACGGCTCCAGGCTGTACACACTCTCCACCTGTTAGTCACTTAGGAGCCATCTTGGTTACCAGATGACTGTCTCGGAACCACAGTGCTTGTGTTCAGGGAGCACTGATTTTACTTAATATAGTGCTATCTCCTTTATCTCACTTCATCTCAATCACGGCATGTTATCATCTCACTTAACAGAAAGAATGGTGAGTACAATACAATAAAATATTTTTAGAGAGAGAAAGACCAAAGTCACTTTTATTATAGCATATTGTTATAATCAATCTATATTATTACTAGTAAGAATTGTTAATCTCTTACTGTGCCTAATTTATAAATTAAACTTTATCATAGGTATGTATATACAGGAAAGAACATAGTATATATAGGGCTTGGTACTATCTGCCGTTCCAGGCATCCACTGTATTGCACTTTTAAAATCTCAGCAATTGCACAGCCAGATTTTTTTAATTCAAAGAGCTCTTTCTTATTCCCTCATGGCTCATGTATTCATAAAAATAGTTTTTGGTTTTACAGACTCAGTTCTGTTGGTGGTTTTAGTTCTCTTCCGCACCCTGTATTATCTTTAGGGTTTCTTGGGAGGGGGTTATGTTTTCTGCTTGATTTTTTTTTTTCAATTACATCTGCAGGTGTAATCTTTGTCTACATTTAATACCAAAGCAAGAGAGACTGAGTAGGGGGTTCTGTGTGTAGAACTGGGGTTGTTCACAGTCAGGCTTTTCAATGGTACAGGTGGGGAGCCAGCTGGTATGCTGGGGAGCTCCATATGGAATTAAGTGGAGGATTCTACTCTGTGGTGATACATACTGCTTAGTGGGTACCCTAATTTCTCCTCAGGTAGCATTTAAAGCTGAGAACAACTTTTAAAAAATTGAGAACTTAATTTTGGCCAGAGAGCAGTGCCTGGCTGTGGTTGTTCTGCTCAAGGTGGAAGGGCAGAGTCGGGGGTGGAAGGATCACACACACAACAGGCAGGACTTCAGTTGCTTCTGGCGTTCTCAGCATCACCTCTCACACCTGCGCCTGGGTCACCTGTTAGCGCAGAGTCTGGAGTTTTCAGATCTCCTACATCCCTTCATTTATGTTGTATGCTGACACCTTTGTTTCCCTTCATTAGTCACCCTTATTCCATCTGCTTTATGTCTTCCAGTGATTGATTAAGAGTCTTTTCCTACTGTTGGCTCTTCTCTTGATTCTTGTGAGTTTATATCTCTTAAATTATATTACCATCTTTTTCATGAGATTTTGAGAGGTGAAGAGATCTTCATGTGTGCTTGGCACTGCACCCTAAACCATCTAACTTTATGCTGTTAACTTTGTGTAAAGAAGATGACTCTAGATTTTCAATCCACCATGAGTGGGATGAGACTTTGAGATTACTTTAGAATCCTCCAGTGCTGAAAGGGAATTTGGACTTTTAACAAATACATCCCACCTCTCTCTTACTCCCTCCCTCCCTGTTGTATAATAGTCATGGTTCAATTAGAGAAGCATGGCCACTAGATATTTGTTTGTTTTTTAAATGAATTTGACCTTACGCAATTGTGAGAGATGATTAGAAAGTCTCTCTGTGGCTGTTGTGCTTGTGTTTGACCCTGGGATTTGAATTTTGCAGGGAGTGAGGCAGGAAAGACAAACATAAAGCACGGAAGCTTGAGTTAGAGCCCATAAGGATGGTATAAAACCTGTGTCTATTCTTTGTTGCCTTTGATCTTAATGGTGTAGATGTCCTGCTAAAAAAGTTGGGGTCCTTCATCACAGAGGTAAACACATATCTAGTCCAGCATTCAGAGAAGTTGAATGAAGACCTAAGGGAAGACAAAGAAGCTTCAGGACTAAAGGCTGTCCCATGCCAACGAGATGAGTCAGCAGGTAAGTGACAATGTACTTGAACTGTCTGGTAGCTTGCACCCATCCATCGAGCGTAAGGACATTATGGCTGATGCTTTATTGCTACTCTCCCTAGTTCAGGGACCTGCCAGAGCTGAGAACTTACAGGGAAAGGGATTTTAGGAACAAGTTCAGTCTCATCAACTTGATACGTTGCAAAACCACCACACTTTCAGATTCAAAAATTAGGCTCAGAGAGATGATATGAATTATCCAAGCCTCAATAATATTTTTAATGCCAGAAGTTGGATTAGAAACCAGGTCTATGGACTCTCAATTTAAATAACTTTTAAAAAAGTTTCCCCCTTACTATACATATAACATGTTCTTATTCAAGAAAATTTGAATAACATAGGAAAGTTGAGGTAAGGTAAAAGCTCACCCACCTATACTCCCATCATTTAAACTCAGTCATTGTTAATATTTTAGTGTATTCCTTTAATCCTTTTTCCCCATGCATCTACCTACATTTCCATAATTATACTACACATACATACATAAATATTTTCTTATGCATTAAAATCTTTATCAGCATCATAAATATTTAACTATTTGTCTATAAATAGATATTAAGGATATTTCCATTTTTTCTTGCTTCTATAAATAATGCTGAGTAATGCAAATAATAATGAGCATCCTTATGCATACATTTTTATTCTCATTTTATCCTTACTATAGAATCTTAAAATTGGAAACAAATGCTCTGAAATTGTTTTCATCAAAGATTATACCAGTTTACAGAAGTGTGTGAGATTACCTGTCTTCCTAAACCTTTGACAGCATTAAATATCATCTCTTAAATATCTTTGTTATCAAATTTTATCATATCATCATTTTATTTTGTATTCCTTCAATTACTTGAGAGGATTAACTTTTTACTGGAGTTTATTAATCATTGTATTTAAAGATTTCATTTATTTTTAGAGAGAGGGGAAGGGAAGGAGAAAGAGAGGGAGAGAAACATTGATGTATGGTTGCCTCTTGTGCACCCCCCACCTGGGACCCTGCCTGGGACCCTGCCCAGAATCCAGGCATGTTCCCCGACTGGGAATCAAACCAGTGACCCCTTGGTTTGCAGGCCCGCACCCAGTCCACTGAGCTACACCCAGCAGGGCAATCATTTGCATTTAATTTTGGTGAATTATTTACCCACTTATTAATTGAGGGCCTTAATTTTTTTTTTGGTATTGTCTTTTACCATGTTAAATGTTAACTCTGGGTCATTTTTCAGTTTTTTTCCTGAGTGGTTCGGTGCTCTGAGTCATAACCTAGCCAGAATAATGGGTCTCTAAGAACAAAAGTGGGTGCATGTGGAAGGTGGGTACAGGCTGACATTTGGAAGTATTCTGGTCAAGAGTTCTGATTGGTGGTGTTTGTTGAGGATGCTGGTGCACAGCCCAGCTGAGTCCTTAGGTTTAACCATAACCCCTGAGCAGAGTAGCAAGGCCAGGTAGGGACTGAGGCTGGTGAAGGGTGCATGCCCTGGGGCATACTCAGAATTGAGAAGTGTCTGGTGAAGTGGATGTGATGGGAACAGTTGGAGAAAGTGACTTTGACATATTAGAGTTTATAGGCAAGGACTGTCCTCAGACTTTGGGGAAAGCTTATTTGAAAAAGTTCAGAAGACAGATGGATGCAATTACATTCCCTAGGATGAAGGAAGCTGCTCAAAAACAAAATTATGACAAATGCACGTAAGAGGATTCTAAAAAAATTAAACTTGGAGGAAGCAGCCAAAATGTTCTGCTTTTCAATGTAGTGGGAAATATGTTTGGATATGGAGTTTATTCTTGAATGACCAAGAATTTTCTATATATTGAATGGGAATTTATATTCATATATATAATTTTTAAAGAAAAGCAAATACACATATATGTAGCTTGTATATATCACATATCTCATATATATTACAAATATATATTAGGACATAAAACAGAAAGATTAGGTGGGGGTGGTCCCTTCACCTGCTTGAAGAAGGGTTTATTTTGGAAGGGGTGGTGGAGGAGAGAAGTTCTGACTAGATTTGGAGTAATAGAGAGGCAGATAGGGTAAGAAAGGAGGCTTTACTAAATGTTGTTGTTGACTATGTAAAATTCCTTTAATGTTCTAAGAGACATAGGTAAGCGATGGGATCCCTCTTGTTTTCTATTGTCTAATGAACTGTATCTTTGGATAAAGAGCTTCAAGACTGAGCCCCTTGTGTTTTAGTTTATAAAGGTTATGTCTTCTGTAAGACTCCTTTGGACTTTTAAAAATGTATATTTTATTGATTATGCTATTACAGTTGTCCCATTCCTTTTCTCCCCTTTATTCCTCTCCACCGTGTACCTGCCTCTCACCAGCATTCCCCCACCTTAGTTCATGTCCATGGGTCATACATATGAGTTCTTTGGCTTTTTTTCCTTATCCCCCTGTCTACTTTGTACCTACCATTTATGCTTCTTATTCCCTGTACTTTTCCCCTCATTTTCCCTTCTCCCCCTCCCCACTGATAACCCTTTACGTGATCTCCATTTCTGTGATTCTGTTCCTGTTCTATTGTTTGCTTAGTTCGTTTTTGTTTTTATTTTTGGTTTTTAAGTTCAGTTATTGATAGTTGTGAGTTTGTTGTCATTTTACTGTTCATAGTTTTGATCTTCTTTTTCTTAGATAAGTCCCTGTAACATTTCATATAATAAGGGCTGGGTGATGATGAACTCCTTTAACTTGACCTTACCTGGGAAGCACTTTATCTGTCCTTCCATTCTAAATGATAACTTTGCTGGATAGAGTAATCTTGGATGTAGGTCCTTGCTTTTCATGACTTGGAATACTTCTTTCCAGCTCCTACTTGCCTGCAAGATTTCTTTTGAGAAATCAGCTAATAGTCTGATTTCAACCTCCAATATTCAACCCCCAAGGTTGAATCTTGGAGCCAATATTCAACCTCCAAGGTTGCATCTACTAGATCTACAGATTATAAGATCTAGATCATGGGATCTACTAGATTATAAACTCTCTGAGGTCTCATTGCATATCTATCCCAGAGCCTGCCAAGTATACATGAGTGACCAGAGCATGAAGCACAGAAAATCCTTTATGGTGAATGGACTTTCTGTTTCTCTCTCATCATGTTTCTATGTGGAGGGACTTAGAATAACACACCTGGCCACTCCTCACTCTGCTCCCTCATTTATGTCTTCCTGGGGAGGAGGGATGACTCCTCTGATTAGCTTAGACTCCTTGGTTAGCCTGTCACAAGCATGCATGCCATTGGTCTTGACTGGAAGGAAGTACATGGTGATGCTGCATCTGAACCAGCTGTTATTAGTAATAAGTCTGATAACAAGTTGATCTCTGTCTGGCTGACTCCTCGTGTCTCTCTCTCACTTGGTTCCTGACTCAGAAATGGAAGAGATGTATTATCTATTGCTCCGCTGCTAAACTCCCGGCATCTGACATTTGTACGGTGCTTTTCAGTTTACAAAGCACTTCCACATCCATTATTTCAAGGGCTGTAAATAAGGTAACAATGTGCTGTGGGAGTATTGGAAGTGAGTGATTAATTTCAGCTGGGGAAACCACAGACTGCCTCATACAGAGCTACATGTTTGTGGGTCTCATTTAGCACAAGTGCTGGGCTGAAAGTCTCTGAATTCAGCCCCTCTTAAGTCCTTATAAAAAGAAGGGAACCAGAGGACATTGCCTTATTTCAAGAATATGCCTAATTGAGCTCGCTTTTCTAATGCACTGTCCATCAAACTCATCTTTTTCTGATTTCTTATGCCTACTGGTTACACATTGGTTGGTATTTCCAATTCTTATCTCAAGCCCTCGCTTTGTCAACATCTTTGGACATGCTGCTGTGACACGACCTGGTGTCCTCTCTGGGGCAATCACTCTCCAGGATTATGCCTTGTAACTACAGCTCCTTTCTCCAATTTCGCTGCCATAGAATCAGGGGGCACAGACAGCTTCAAGCTCTACCAGTCTATCATCATTAGACTTAATAATTTTAGAAGCAACTGGGTCTCTTTTCTCAGTCACAGCAAAGGCTTTGTGACATAAGAGATATTGTCACACCTGAGGCACACACTGGGCGACTTTGTAGTCACCATCAGTTTTCCTAGGATGTGGGTCCACCAACAGACAGACATTGCGTTGATGTGGATGGGCTAAAAGGCATTTTGGAATAAACAGCTTCTGCAAAAGTGCCAAATTATAATTGACATTGTTTTTTAAACTCTTAGAATATAAATGGAGTTTTAAGGCAAAAGGAAAAATCAGAATTGGAAGTAAAGAAAGTGAATTTGCAAGCAGAAATGAAATGAGTTAATCAAATTTCAAAGCCTGTCCTGAACCAAGGGTAAAATTACAAAAAGGTTTTGTGTGTGTGCACACGTGTGTGTGTGTGTGTGTGTGTGTGTGTGTGTGTGTGTGTGAGAGAGAGAGAGAGAGAGAGAGAGAGAGAGAGAGAGAGAGAGAGAAAGAGAGAAAGAGAGAATGAATCTGGTATTTATAAGGGGTTCAGCATCTAAGGGATGATAAATTGCACTTGATAGGAAATGCTGCATTAGATAAATTTTATCTTGACACTGAACCCTTTAACATGCCTATAGAGCCTGTCTTGTACATCTGCTGTAGCCCACATACCAGTCTGTCCCTGATACTAACCGAAGGGTTATTTTGCTGAGAAAAATCTGTTTGACTTAGAAGCTGGAAGAAAGGAGAGGAGAGCTCAGAGATTGGAATCTAAATAGAAAAATTTCAAATACCACCATGTCAGGGAAAAGATGAACAAGTCTGTTGATAATTGATACCTCTTCTTACATTCAATTTCATTCTTTATGATCCCCAAACACACTTTTAGCCTGGTTTAAAATTATTTGGGTCTGTTTGGAATTACAATAGAGAATGTAGCAAGGGAAATTGAATTGGTGAAGTGCATTGTTGGGTGAAGCAACCTGGAAATGGGACATTGGGTGGTCCTGTTTCACAGTGGGCCCTGAGCCCCTGTTGTCCTTCTCTAGTAACAGGTGCTGATGGGGCAGGAAGGCTGAGGAGGGAAGGACAGAACCCCAAGATGGGAGTGTATAGGTTTGTAGGTTTGGGTTGGTAGGGGGTCAGGTATTAAGTGCAATCACTTGGTGGGTGTGGATTTGTGTGTGTGCACGCATGTAGGCAAGCATGGGTAGAGTGAAAATTGGAGTCTAATGGATGGGGTGAGCAGTTGCAGTCAGGTGACATTCTGGCCAATAGTTTCTGTAGCAGCATCTCCTTTCTTTGTGATTTAGCTTCTGTAGCTGGTGATTCATCAAAGCTTCAGAAAGGACATGTGTAAGGCAATGCATTTCATTACAAATAAGCCAAACTATGCTTTTAGAATGAGCTAGGAAAAGGATGGACATTAACCTTCACTGTTTAATATCAAATATTCTATGTTTGATATCAATGCATCTTGATTTTATATAGAAATAATATGACTATGATATAGTCATACCTTATTAGTATTTACTGATGAATGTTTGATTTGACATTATAAATATTCAATAGACCTGTCTGGGTTCAAATTCAGTTTCTGCCACTTACCTTAGGAACTGTGTGGTTTTTGAGCCTGGTTTCTTCATTTGAAAAATGGGGATAAAATCCACCTTGAAGGCTTATTTTGAGGATGTCAACCTACAGTCATTGGTGCCAATTCAATGCCAACAGGAATCCTTAGTTTGGGGTGCATTGAAGAAGGAAACTTTATTCAATACAAAACAGCTCAGTTGTGAATCAGCATGGCTGTAAAAACATCAGAACTTTGGAACAGTTCAATTGTGATACAGCATTGCTATGAAAACAGCATGACCTTGAGGCAGCCCTGGGGTCAGGGGGCCCTAGAGCCAGGTCCCTCTCCAGCTAGACAGTTCTGTTCTGCTCCTTGCTGGTCTGCTTTGTGTTGTGCTGGTCTGCTCTGCTGTGCTTAGGTCTGTTTTGTTCTATGCCAGTCTGCTTTGGCCTGAGCTGGTCTGCTCCACTTTATTCTAGTGAGACATCTTTGGTGTTTCAGCTCAGCCAGGTGAAACACAGCCTTCAGTTGTTAGTGAAAGAGAAAGTGTACTCCCAGAGCCAGAGGGCAGCTGGCTTATAGAGACAGAAGTACCTGTCCTTGGTCTCTGATTGGCCTGTAATCATGCAAATGAGGACTCCAAATTCTCACAGTTTGATTGGTCCAAAAGACTGTTCTGACCAATCAGGACAGAATAGAGCTGCTTTGGTTGGTCAGAGCTGCACAGCTCTGACTGGATGGGAAAAGCCTTAGTCTTGTTGGCTGAAATAGGATTCCAGGAACTCTTTTATAAGGGCTAGCTTAGATGGCAAAAACACAGTGCAGTCAGGCAGCTCAGTGCAGGCTTCTCCATGGAGTGCAGTTTGCCTGAGAGGCTTTTGTGTAGAACTGGCTGCTAGGCTCTGTTTTTTAAAATTTGAGTTCTCTTAGCCACCAGAAACCCTTTTTAGTAGTTATCTTCTTTCTCAGGGTTTACAGGGATTGAAGAAAGAAAACTTGCAAAGGGCCTAGAACACATTAGGCACTCATTAAATTCCCTTCTTTCTTCCAACATTCTAGATAAATTAAATTTGATTTTTAAAAATTTTGTTATTAATATATTTTATTGATTATGCTATTACAGTTGTCCCATTTCCCCCCTTATTCCCCTCCACCCTGTACACCTCCTCTCACCCACATTCCCCCCTTTAGTTCATGTCCATGTGTCATAAGTTCTTTAGCTTCTACATTTCCCACAGTATTCTTGCCCTCCCCCTGTCTATTTTCTACCCACCGTCAATGCTGCTTATTCTCTGTACCTCTTCCCCCTCTCTCCTCCTCCCACTCCCCTGTTGCTAACCCTCCATGTGATCTCCATTTCTATGTTTCTGTTCCTGTTCTAGACATTTGCTTAGTTGGCTTTTGTTTTAGGTGTGGTCGTTAATATCTGTGAGTTTGCTGTCTTTTTACTGTTCATATTTTTTATCTTCTTTTTCTTAGATAAGTGCCTTTAACATTTCATATAATAAGGGCTTGGTGATGATGAACTCCTTGAACTTGACCTTATCTGAGAAGCACTTTATCTGCCCTTCCATTCTAAATGACAGCTTCTCTGGATAGAGCAATCTTGGGTGTACGCCTTGACTTTCATGACTTGGAATACTTCTTTCCAGCCCCTTCTGGCCTGGAAGGCCTCTTTTGAGAAATCAGCTAACAGTCTGATGGGAACTCCTTTGTAGGTGACTGTCCCCTTATCCCTTGCTGCTTCTAGAATTCTCTCCTTCATTTGAATCTTGGCTGATGTAATTCTGATGTGCCTTGGTGTGTTCCTCCTTGGGTCCACCTTCTTTGGGACTCTCTGAGCTTCCTGGACTTCCTGGAAGTCTATTTCCTTTGCCAGATTGGGGAAATTCTCCTTTATTATTTGTTCAAATAACTTTTCCACTCGTTGCTCTTCCTCTTCCCCTTCCGGTACCCGTATAATTCAGATGTTGTGACATTTAAAGATGTCCTGGAGGTTCCTAAGCCTCTTCTCATTTTTTTAAATTTTTGTTTCTTCATTCTTTTCTGTTTCGTTGTTTGTTTCTTCCTTCTAGTCCACTCCATTGATTTGAGTTCCAGTTTTCCTCCCATCACTGTTGGTTCCCTGTGCATTTTCCTCATTTCACTTATTGTAGCCTTCATTTGTTCATCTAATTTGTGAGCAAAATCAACCAATTCTATGAGCATCCTGATCACCAGGGCTTTGAACTGTGCATCTTATAGGTTGACTATCTCTTGGTCCCTTAGATAAATTGGCTCTGGGGCTTTGATTTGTTCTCCCGTTTGAGCCATTTTTTTTTGGGGGGGGAGGGGGGCCTGGTTGCAGCTGTTACATATTGATGGGTGGAGCTTTAGGTATTCACCAGGGTGGGGCAGCCCAGTTGCTGGGTTGTGACCCTGTATGTGGGGGTGGGGTCTGAGAGGGAACAATGGCGCTTGCTCTGCTCTCTCTCAGATTCCAGTCCTTTCCACCTCTTTCCCCAAACAAATTGGGTCTTTCTGGTGCTGATTTCCATGAGGGTGGGCTTGCCTACATCCTACGACCCTCTCCAACAAACTCTCCTGTGAGGCTGAGAGTCTCTCCAGGCACTTCAACCTCCACAAGTGTTTTCAATCAGTGCTTTTAGGCTTTATTTCCCGGCGCTGGGGCCTTGGGTTGCACAGTCTGTCTTGTTGCATGTTTTTACCTGGTTTATCCGTGCACGAATGTGTGACCTCGGTCAGCTGCCTTGTGCGCCTCTCTGGGTCTGTTTGTTGCCTCCCTGCACCCAGTAACCACTGCTTGTGTGCCTGGGGTGTGCCAACCTCTGCCTGCACATCGGGGACCACTAGCCACTGCTTTTTCCTGCCGCGATCCTTCTACGCCAGCCGCCAACTCCGCCCCCCTTACTGGTCTGGGTGAATCATTGTTGGACTTCCGTAAAATTCAACTTTCTATCTGTTCTGGTTGTTTTTTTGTTTCTAAATTTCTGTCTTCCTTAATTTTGGTTGTGAGAGGAGGCATAGTGTGTCCACCCATGTCTCCATCTTGGCCAGAAGTCTAAATTTGATTTTTTAAAAGAGAAAAGTGTTATATTAGATTTTTGGTTCAAAATTAAATTCTCTTTAGACCTTAAATATTTATCTAAGGCACTGAT
Organism: Anoura caudifer; assembly: GCA_004027475.1. NCBI lineage: Eukaryota > Metazoa > Chordata > Mammalia > Chiroptera > Phyllostomidae > Anoura > Anoura caudifer. The sequence goes on along the minus strand of PVKU01000475.1, from coordinate 432,598 downwards.
CCCCCAAATTAAAAAAAAAATATGTAACTAAAAGCACTAAGTTTTTGGAAATAACTGAAAATTTGAAGAAAAGTTGTAAGATTGGGAATAATACAAAGAAAACTTCATTCTATTTTATATGGATTTATCTATAGTGAACAGTCGACTTCATTGGCTTTATCACTACATCTTTCTATAGGTAGATATAAATGTAAGTTTTCCTGAACCTTTTGAGAATGAATGGTATGTATCATAGACCTTACCCTTTAATATTTCAATGTGTAGTTCCTAAGAATAAGGATATTCTCTTATCAAAATAGTGAAGTTCAGCAAATTTAACATTATAGAATATTTTAACCTACCATCTTAATTCCAATTTTGTAATCAACCTAGTAATGTCCTTTATAAAGCATTTCTTTCTCTGTCAGTATGGAATCCAGCATAAGATTGGTTATTGAATTTAGTTGCCATGTCTCCTTTAATCTGAATAAAAACCACATCTTCCCATTTATTTAATTATTGATAAAAGATATACCTATACATAGCTGACTAATGTATTTATAATTCAGTTAATAGGGCAGCAGAATAACTAATATATGCAGACATTTTAATGTCTTCTAACTGCCCATAACAACAATTCTAAACTCATATACTGGCTTTTCAGTACTCTGTAATAGACCTTCACTCTAATTATCTACACATGGATCCCCTGTGGGGGCAACCACTTGTAGCTCAAAAACATAGCTTGGGGTAGTCAGCTTAGAGTGTGAATTCTAGATCTACTGCTTGTTGACTGCATGGTCTGTAGCAAGCTTCTTAACTTCTCCCAACTCCTTAAAAAAACCCACATCAACTTTGTAGCTTTTCAGTAAATAACCATGGAACCAATAAATACATCTATTTACTTAATAGACTTGTCAGGAGGATTAAATGCAATGACTTTTCTTAAACAAACCCACAGACGTTCTTGGCACATAGCAGGTTCTGTAAAAGTGTGTACTCCTTTGCCTTTTTCTTGCAGGAGCCAAGTGATCACCACATTCATTCCCACCTCCTCAACTTTGCTCACATAGGCCCCACCTCTGCTTGGTCCTTCTCTCTCTTCACCACCTACCCAAAGCCTGTGTATTGCTAAGATTCAGTTCTAGTTTTTTTACATCCTTCATAAAGCCCTCATGAATCTTATTTCTCTCTCCACTTTCTAAATTGCTACCAAATGAATGAAATCTTAGAACACTACCATGGGGGGGGGGGGCCCATAAGGCCGTGAGTGTCTAGAACCTCCCATACAGAGGAGGGAAGAGCCCTGACAGTTCCTGAGCAGTGCTATGTGCCAGGGGCTTTCTCTGCACCATTACATTAATCCTCCAACAGCCTTGGTAGGGAGGTCTTCATAGTCCCATTTTACAGATGAAAGGGCTTCAGCACAAGGTCACAGAGCTAGACAATGCCAGAGCTGCATTTTGAACCCAGGGTCGGTTCCATACTTCATTTTATATTGGATTGTCACCTAAGCTGAAATGTATATGAAAAAATATTGATTTTGACTCATGGGTGACAAGTACATATTAAGTTTTAGAGAAACTAAAAGGTAGCAGAAATGGGTACAGCTAACTTCTTGTTCAGTGTAAATTAACTTTTGTTTCCAAGTCAAGGTAGCATCCATGAGCCTGCGGTTGACTCAGTGTGACTCAAAATGATAGTTCTATGGGCTTCTGAGGGAGAACTGGTTGACGAATAGGTAATTCAAAAACCTTTTACACACAAAGAGCTCAATAATTTTCCATTTTAAAGTGTCACTTGAGTTATCAGTTAATGACTGGCAATGGCTGCTCAACAAATAGATATTTATGAAGAATGTTTCAATGTGAGAAGTTGGACAAATTGACCTCTTGGGGGCTTCCCTATGGATTTAATCAATCTAATCACACTTTTAGACTGAGTTGGAGCCCAGAGTGGAGCACTTATCTCCTGTTTGGAGCCGTTACACCACTGTGTTTTGAGGAATACATCTTATCTCCCCAACTGGTAAGTTCTGCGAGGGCAGAGACTGTTTATTTTTCAACAGTCTCCCAAAGCACTGGGTGCAAAGTTGAGCACATAGTAGGTACTCAGTAAACACTAATTGGTTAATTTAAGATTTTGTAACTGCAGAAGCTTATAATATAGAGACACTTAAAGTTGGGGCAGATCAACAGAAGACTCTAAATAATGATCTTTAAGAGCCATTATACAGTGGGTAGAGTGGACTCCTCAGGGATCTGGAAACCATTTTGTTGTTGTAAAGAATAGACTTAAGTAAATAAATAGGTCTCTTTTCTCAACACTGATTCTATTTGGTCTCTGCCCTGACAATGTATAATACAGAAGTGTGCCTGTCTTTGTCCCTAATAAAGGGAAGATTTTGGGGGGAGGCAGGTTAGAAACACTAATCAGTTTTAGCTGGTTTTTGAGGTGAGAGACCCAGCACCAGAAATTTTAAAAATTGCAATTATGGGAGACTCTTTGTAAAGAAGAAAGAGTGAGACTGGATCACAGAATCCTCTCATGATAGCTAATGAAATAACAACAATCTAAAAAAATGAAAACAATATAAAATATCAAAAATTTAAAAAAATTACTAGCAGCATTTAAACCAGAAAAAGTGTATCAGTGAGTAACACAAACATCAAAACATTTCAGCTAAGGGAGGAAATCCTGGCACATTGCTTTGATCCTATACATATCTTCTCAAAGGTGGTGCTATGAATTGAAATATATCCACATCTGGAGACAATCTAATGGAGGGGTTATCTTTATACTTTCTATAAATGGGATCAAGGAAGCAAAGAGAGTGGGGGGGGAGAGAGAGAGAGAGAGAGAGAGAGAGAAACTGAGCAAGTAAGTAGGGCCAACTCTGTTAGAACTGAAGCCTCAATGGCTCTTTTATACCAAAGATGGGGACACAGTCAAGAGGATTTACCCCAAATTAGGCAGAAGGAGTAATATATTCAAGATTTCCTAGGAAAGACTGTACTCAGAATCAGCTGAGCCTTGTCTATCCACCATACCTCTCACCCTCAGGTTAGAAGAAGGTAGGAAGATCACAAAATACATTTTCCTCAGACTGTGGCTGGTAGGGGAAAAGGAATATAGGAATTCCTATAGGAATTTATACAGGTTGAGATACTTGGGAAGGGAGCCAAGAAAAATGCAATCTAGAGAAAATAGGTTCAGAGATGTCCATGCTAAGCATGAGAAAGATAAAAAGAATGACACAGACACTATGCAGACATACTAAAAATAAGAAGGTAGCATAAAAACACAGTTGAAGAAAATATAACTCACAAACCCCAAAGAACAGACACAAGTTTGTCAAGAATGCTTCATATTACAGAATAATTTACAAGCATGACTCCAATAACAGCAGCACTCAAAGGAAGATGGGAAACAACAGAAAGATGTGAAAGGAGAGGTTACAGGGACTGAGAAACAAACTACTGACGAGTACGACAGAATCATGACCAAACACAGAAATGAAATCAATAAATAGAATAGAGTCACTAAACCGATACATCCCTGATATAACTGATACAAAAGAGAGTTCTGAGGTAATCACAGTGCATGCAGAAGGAAAATCAGAAGGTGAGGTAATAGACAGAAGATACTAGATTGGAGGACAGAGACTCTCCCAGTAAACATAATCAATGACGTCAACAAATTGAACAAATGGAACAGAAAACATATTTGAAGATATCATACAAGAAAAACTTAAATGTATTGGTTAGTTTAAACTATTTTTGGACATTATTTTTGAAGAGAATAACATTGTACTATATGATTATATAGTGCACACAGTGCAAGCCATACAATGCAATGTTATTTATTTATCTGTTGTTTACGGGCATTTGAACCAAACATGAAGAAAATTCCTCTAAGATACGTGTTCAAGAGCAAAATTGCTGGGTCATAAGATATGAACATATTTGACTTTATAAAATAATGCTTAACTTTTCCAAAATGTCTATAATTTACATCTCTCATTGATAATTTATGAGCTCACTTTGTTGCACATCATTATTAATGCTAGGTGTTGTTGGCTGTGCTATCTTGTGGTTATAATATACATTGTCTTATTATTAATGAAGGTGAGCATCTTCTTATGTTTATTCACCTTCTGTCTTTTTCATATGAAATTCCAGTTTCTGTATTTTGTCCTTTGTCTGTTGAGCTGTTTGTTTTTTCCTGGACTTGAAGGAATTCTTTATATATTCTGGACACTAATCACTTCTCAATCATATAAGTTGCAAATGTTTTATTCTAGTTTATAGTTTCTCTTCTCATTTACCTTATGTTTCTTTTAATTACCAGAAGTCCCTAATTTTAATGTAGTTAAATTATTCAATATTTTCTTTTATGGTATTTATTTTGTGTTTTCTTTAAGAAGTCCTGCCCTTCCCAGAGTTCATAAAATAATCTTTTATATATTTTTCTAAAGCGTTAAGTGCATCATCAGGAATTAAATGTGTGTGTAGCATGTAGATAGAGATTCAATTGTATTTTCCCATACTCAGAGCCAATTCTCCTAGAACCATTATTTTCTTAGTTGCTCTGCAATGCCATCTCTGTCATATTTCAAATATCTATATATGTAAAGTTTTGTTATCAGACTCCATAAAATTTCATTAAAAAATGTCTACACCCATGCCAATATAACACTGTTTGAATTATTATGTTTTTTTAAAAATTACAGTTTACAGACTTCCAGCTAAGATGGAGGTATAGGTGGACACACTGTGCCTCCTCTCACAACCAAAATTAAGGACAACAAAGATTTAGAAACAAGAAAACAACCAGAACTGATAGAAAATTGAACTATACGGAAGTCCAACAACCATTCATCCAGACCGGTAAGAGGGGCAGAGTCCCAGCAGGAAAAATTGGAGGTTGGTGGACCCGGGCTGGCAGCCAGCAGTGGCTGGCAGATCCCAGGCATGCAGGCAGCAGCTAGCAGACCCCAGGTGCACAGGCAGTGGCTAGTGGACCCCAGGCATGAGGTGGCAACTGTGCAGACCCAGTGAGGCCACGCAAGGTGGCTGGCTGACCAGGTGGTCCCACATTCACGCATAGATAATCCAGGTGAAGGGGAAGCAGTGGAAGGGACTGGAATCCCAGAGAGAGTGGAGCAAGCGCCATTGTTCCCTCTCGGATCCCGCCCCCACATATAGTGTCACTACCCAGTGACTGGGCTGCCCGCCCTGGGGAACACCTAAGGCTCCACCCCTCATATGTAACAGCTGCAACCAGACCAAAAAAAAAAAAAAAAAAAAAAAAAAAACCAAAATGGCTCAAATGGGAGAACAAATCAAATCCCCAGAGCCAATTCATCTAAGGGACCAAGAGATAGTCAACCTATAAGATGCACAGCTCCAAAGCCCTGGTGATCAGGATGCTCACAGAATTGGTGGATTTTGCTCACAAATTAGATGAACAAATGAAGGCTACAATAAGTGAAATGAAGGAAAATGCACAGGGAACCAACAGTGATGGGAGGAAAACTGGGACTCAAATCAATGGAATGGACCAGAGGGAAGAAACAAACAACCAAACAGAAAACAAGGAGGAAACACGAATTCAAAAAAATGAGGAGAGGCTGAGGAACCTCCAGGACATCTTTAAACATCCCAACATCTGAATTATAGGGGTACTGGAAGGGGAAGAGGAAGAGCAACAAGTGGAAAAGTTATTTGAACAAATAATAAAGGAAACCTTCTCCAATCTGGCAAAGGAAATAGACTTCCAGGAAGTCCAGGAAGCTCAGAGAGTCCCAAAGAAGGTGGACCCAAGGAGGAACACACCAAGGCACATCAGAATTACATTAGCCAAGATTCAAATGAAGGAGAGAATTCTAGAAGCAGCAAGGGATAAGGGGACAGTCACCTACAAAGGAGTTCCCATCAGACTGTTAGCTGATTTCTCAAAAGAGACCTTCCAGGCCAGAAGGGGCTGGAAAGAAGTATTCCAAGTCATGAAAGTCAAGGTGTACACCCAAGATTGCTCTATCCAGAGAAGCTGTCATTTAGAATGGAAGGGCAGATAAAGTGCTTCTCAGATAAGGTCAAGTTCAAGGAGTTCATCATCACCAAGCCCTTATTATATGAAATGTTAAAGGCACTTATCTAAGAAAAAGAAGATAAAAAATATGAACAGTAAAAAGACAGCAAACTCACAGATATTAACGACCACACCTAAAACAAAAGCCAACTAAGCAAATGTCTAGAACAGGAACAGAAACATAGAAATGGAGATCACATGGAGGGTTAGCAACAGGGGAGTGGGAGGAGGAGAGAGGGAGAAGAGGTACAGAGAATAAGTAGCATTGACGGTGGGTAGAAAATAGGGGGAGGGCAAGAATAGTGTGGGAAATCTAGAAGCTAAAGAACTTATGACACATGGACATGAACTAAAGGGGGGGAATGTGGGTGGGAGGGTGTGTGCAGGGTGGAGGGGAATGATGGGGGAGAAATGGGACAACTGTAATAGCATAATCAATAAAATATATTAAAAAATTACAGTTTACATTCAATATTATTTTGTATTAGTTTCAGCCACACAGCACAGTGTTACACAGTCACACACTTTAATGTGTCCCCTCCCCATATTTCCTGTGCCCACCTGGCACCATACCTAGTTATTACAATATTATCGACTATATTCCCTATGCTGTACATGACAACCCCATGAGTATTCTGTAACTACTGTTCTGTACATCTCAATCCCTTCACCTTTCTCTTCCAGTCCTCCCACCTCCTCTTTCCCTCTGGCAACCATCAGCCTGTTCTCTGTGTCTGTGCGTCTGTTTCCATTTTGTTTGTTCCCTAGATTATTCTTTAGATTCCTTTTTTAGATAAAATCTTAGAAGTCAGGTCAAAGTGTGTGACTTTTTAAATAGAGTATCTTTTAAAAAATATTTTATGGCTGTTTTTATGCTCATGATTTTATATAGCCAGATTGATTTTCAAAAAGGCTATACTAATTGATGCTTTCACTAGAAATATGTATTAAAGTGCCTTTTACATAACTGTCTTGCCAGCACTAATCATTTTTGTTTGACATTTGTACCTATTTGATAAGCAAGAATGATATTTAATTGCTCTTTTAATTAGCATTTTAGTATTGGTGAAGTTGAATGTTTTTCAAATGAGAATTGAATTTTTAAAAGTTCAGTGGAATTTTGCACATGGGCAGACAACATGATCATATTTATGTTTTAGAGCTGTAATTCAGGTGAGAGTGTTAAAAGTAAGTGGCTGGCAGAGCCAGCTGTCAGGAACACCAGAGACGAGACTTTGGTTCCGGCTCTGCTGGTGGATGATGAGGCCCTGACCTGGACAAGGGGATCGTATCTGACCGCATTTTATCTCCACCTCCAGCTTCCCTTCCAGCTTCCTGATTCCCTGTTATGTTTTCCACTTTGAAAAATCAGCACAGCAATAATACCTTGACCTAATCAATGTCACAATGTTCCTGGTCTGTTCAAATTTTGAGGAGATTTTATAATATTCCCGAGAGACCCATTTCAACACTTTCCATCTAAAGAATCAACAATTTGGAAAACAATCTGGCTGCAAGATGATGAATTCTGTTTCCTTACACAGGAGCCTTACACAAGAAAAGTGGAAATGGATTCTGTGGATCCAAATACGCTGAAGAAATAACACTGATTAGCTCCTGGTGTTTGCTAGTATTAGTTAGTTTCTTGATTTTTACCTTGAAGTCTTTATATGTTACAGTTTTTAAAACAGAGAAATGAAACATACATTGTCAGGTTTTAGCCAAAGCAAATCCTGATAAAAATGACTGGCCCTCTGTAATTCTGAGCTGAATTGTGATTCTTTGTTCTCTGTAGACTTCAGATAAAAGGATTCATGCAGGATGGTAGATAGGGCGGTTTTAATTTGGATCAACTGGACTTACTACTGGATTTTATACCAGCCCTGCTGTGAGGCAGGTTCTTTGTTTCCAGCAATTATCAAACTAAGCCTAATTAAACTTGCTTTGCTTTGATGTACTATAATGGTTTCCATAATTTTGTGTTCTGCCCATTTTCATAAGTCCTTGTTTGAAATGAAGGGTGGACTATGGATTCATTTTATATCCGTCGTACCGTGGTTTAGCATGCATCTAACCAAGTTGTAAGATGCTTACTTTTGGTTGTTATAATCCAACATTCTTCTTCTTGTGTTTTTGTAATGTGGACCCATGAAATTATTTTAAATACAATATGCTAATATAATAGATATGTAGAAGGAAAGTGCAAATACATTCCATCCTACAAATTAAATATAGATATTAAGCTATAGAACACATTTTTCTATTTTGTAAAATTCAATTGATTTCCCTTTTTGTTCAGTTGTTCCTTAAGGGGAATTTTTTGAAGCTGATTTGGTCCAATAGACTCTGTGTGTTTCTTTTGTGTCGATGCGCTGAAGGTACTTGTTGTCTGTTTTTGTATTCACAAGTTGTTAATTTCCCACTTAGTGGAGCATCCATTAGATGGCTATTGCTTTATGGGTGCTAGCATAAAAGATGTGTTTTTTAAAGAGCATTTTTCTTTACCATCGAATAGAAATGATTTAAAAGCACATTTACTTTATTCAGCTAGTACTCTACTAGGAGTTCTTGTTATCCACGTACCCTTTGCTGCCTTCAAAAATGGACTTAACTGTTTTTATTATTTTAGCATAATTTCCTGTGGCTTTTAGCCTGTGAATTGGAATGGGCAAAGAATACAAAACCAGATCAATTATGTTGCATGGATTCCTCTTTTAGCCCATGTGTGAAGGGGACTTTGCTATGAAGACCTTTTTAAGCATTTTTGAACAAAGTGATGCCTCACTTTTTGAGATTTGTCTTGAAGAAGTAGTATTCTTATCTGTTTCCAATGAAAATTAGAAAAATTTGGAGCTAAATTATTGTCAATGTTAGAATAATTTGCATTGCTGGGTACACTGAGGCAGTATTTTTTAAAATTTGGGGTTGAAGTATAAAACACATAGAGAAAAGCACACATATTGTAAATGCATAGCTCAATGAATGTTTACAAGCTGAACACACCTGTTTAACCAATACTCAGACCTGGAAAGAAAATATCCCCAGCAGCTCAGAACACCCTGCCCCCATGCTCCTCACAAGTCACTGCTCCCCAAAACTCACCCCTAGAGTAACCATTTTCCTGACTTCTAACAGCATAGCTTAGTTCTGCCTGCTTTTGTGCATTATATACATTAATTATACAGGATGCACCCTTCAATGTCTAGCTTCGTTCATTCAACATTGTGTGTGTGATATTCATCTGTATTTTTGAGTGTAGTTGTAGGCATTCATTCTTGTTATATTCTTCCACTGCATGACTGTATAACAATTTATTTATCCATTTTACTGCTTAAGGGCAGCTTTATGTGGAGGTGGTGGTAGCTGGGATGAGAAGGCACTGAAGGAGGGATCAAGTGACTCCACATTTAATATCCTACACCAGTTACTCTCTCAGTGGGAATTATAAGTTAGCTAAATAGATTTGGTTCTACCCTCTAGGTGCTCGTTCATTCTGGGTAGTGAATACCTTGAGGACAGGCACTAGCTTTGCTTATCTTCCTCTTCCCCACTGACTCAGGGTCTTCTGCAAGGGCACTCAAGTGAGGGTTGACAGGATTCAACATAGTTTTTCCAAATGGAGAAACAATAAAATGCAATTAAGAGGATACAAAACTTGAGACATGAGAAAAATAGTGCAGGACCTTCCAAAAGAAGAGACAGCTAAAGAAAAGAGGAAGGGGAAGAAGATATGACATAAAACAGCATAAAGCAATCCTTAGCTATCTTGCTATCATGTAAATGAGCCTAATGAGATAGAGTTTATAGGACACTACTAAATCCTCTGATAGAATATAAATAAAACAGTGCTTTGGTTTGCTATTTTCTTCTTCACTGCACAGCAACTTCCCTTGGCCTCTCATCTTTGACCATTTAAAATGTATTTTGTTCTATTTGCATGATTTTTTCAATGCCCAAAGCAGCAACTAAACTGAATAAGTACAAAATCATATAAAGTTGATATTCATCACAGCCATGTAGATGTTTGGTATTTCAGTCAATTTTGCTTTTCCAGTTCATTTTTTTTGTATCAGGCTTCACTGTGGATTCTACAAATTCTAGCTGTTGTTTTTTTGTTGAATACATTATAACTTCTATTATGTTTTCATTTCTTTTATTGACTAGATTAATCATAATCTCAATAATCAGTACACTAATATATGAATAACTGTTGCTACATCCCAGTAAGTGTTAGCAAGATAACTGTAGAGCTGTACCACAGTGCAATATGTAAATTATTCATTTAAACATAAGGTGCCTATTTAAACATAGTGCTGCATTCTACTAGCAAAAGCTTCTAATGCTTTATAGGAGACTCTCATTTGGATTACAAAATTAAAATGGCCCACCCATTCTAGTAGATTCAGAGAGTTAACAATTTGGCTGCTCCAGGAGTTGACCTCCAGGTAATGTGAACAAGTGACAAACTTGAAAGGAAGTCAGGATGGAATTTGATTTGGTTGATTTCCAATCTATCTTGCTAGAGCTGCCATAACAAAATACCACAGACTGCATGGCTTAAACAACAGAAATTTATTTCCTCACAGTTCTGGAGGCTGGAAGTTCAATATCAAGGTGATGGCAGGGTTGGTTTTGCCTGAGGCCTCTCTCCTTGATTTGTAGATGCCCTTCTCCCTGTATCTTCACATGGTCTTCCCACTGTGTGTGTCTATGTCCTAATCTCCTCTTCTTATGAGGACACCAGTTGTATGGGATAATGGTCACCCCAATGACCTCACTTAACCATAATGACCTTTTTAAAGACCCTATCTCCAAATACAGTCACATTCTGAGGGGGTCCTGGGAGTTAGAACTTCAACATATGAGGAGGAGACACCTCAGCCTGTAACACCCTGTCAAAAACAGTATCTGGAGCTTTGATATGAAATATTCAGATCAGGCATATCCATGCTCCTAAGATTCTCTCGATGCCTTCACCTCCCAGATCCTCAGCTGTCTTTTCTGCCTCTGCTGCTGCTCTCGCCTTCCTCCTCTGGGACTGCATGGTTTCACCACTGGGAGGTGACCAGTCACTGGTGCCTGTTGCACGGCCAGACAGATCAGTCACCACCCTGAGTTTCTGGCCTCTTCTCCTTCTTTAGGACTTGAATGAGATGCTGTGTGGTGGGGTATAGGATCTCATTTCTGAAGCAATAGCCAAAGGGTCCAGATGATGCAAGCCAGAAATGCAGAGGAATTAAATTCCCATTGGGGCAAACTTTGACCAAGGGAAATAAAAGGCAGGAAAGGGCTGGGTAGATAAAGTCCTGTCCCTTGCTTCTCCCCATGGCTGGTTCCAAGCCACAATTTCTCTGTATAGCTAGTCTAGGGACTCTGACCCAGTGGGAACATCTACTGAGTAATCAACTCTCTATTCTTGCAGATAGATAGTTGTAAAGCGGTGGCCAGTGCTGAAACACACAGATTCTCGCAGTGCTTCCCATTCCTCTGAGCTTCACATCCTTCCTCTCTCACTCCCACTGCTCTGGGGCTGCACCTGCCAGGTAAAGCATCAAGATTCAGTCCTCACCTCAGGCTCTGCTTTCTGGAAAATCTGGGCTAAGACAATATTTTATCCATTATAGAAATATTGTCCTAATTAGAAAGGTGGTAGTAAATTTGAATTTAGAGAAGCATTATTCCTCAGTATTTATTACAGAACATTTCATCTCTGGAATTCCCACTCGCAAGGCGGGCACAATAAAGTGCTGACAAATTGCAGTAAACATTGACAAATATTAACTCAGTAGCACCACTAGACCTATGTGGATTCATCAAGTGGATGCATCTGTTTTGCTAAATAATTTTTTATTTTAGTTTTTATAAGCAAGTGTGTTTAGAAATTGAACAAAGTTATTTGTTAAACTATGACTTCATCTGCAACAAAGAATGTGCCTCTCCTTTTAACAGATTTATGTTGTTATCCATGAGACCACATCATTATAATGGAAGTTCATGAATAATGCAAAAACATTTTGCACTATTTAAAAAAACTCACCAGAAAATTTTACAGTCTTAGAAATCTCAAGTATCGAAATACAATGTCTGACTAATTTTTTTAAGTATTTTTATTGATTATGCTATTACAGTTTTCCCAATTTTCCCCACTTTATCTGACTAATTATTTTGTAAAAGTATTAAGTAGCATCAGGAGGCTGTGCATGTGGTATTGACATTCATGCTCTCTTAGTGGGTCCCAGAGGGTAGAGGAAGTCAGGAGACTTAAACTTCATGCGGGCTTGTAACTAGTGAGGGCTGGGTAGTAGATATCCCAACTAGCTCAGAAAATAATGAAAAATGGTAGATACTTTATTGGTATCTGGAAATTCCTAGCAGTGACTGAGAAAGTTTTGAGAGGCATTGGAGGTTGTAAAATAGAGGATGAAAGAAAGAGGCAAAAATAATATTACTGTGAGTGTGATCACTGACTACTCCCAGGCTGCTTTAACTCAAGAAAATGTGTATCACCATAACAATGTGTGACTCAAGAAACTGAAAGAGCAAAATCATGCAGAATGAATGACTATGACCCTTAGCATGCAGAGCTCTCCTCTCCTTTTACTAACAAAAGACTTTTATCAGTAAGTGGCCAGCCATCTCCATCACGTTTGCTGGGTATAGAAATGCTAGAAGAGTCCATTTGTACTTCGTTGTATGGCCAAAAAGAGATTTACAGCTTCCCTCAAAGGTTTGAAATGAGACTAGCAAGACTTTGAGTCAATATAAGAAGTCTGTGATAATCTTGGAAGACTTCTAGGATGAGATTGCAAAATACTTGGGGAAACATGAGATTTTGGTGTAACTTTTCGAAAAGACTTGCTGCCTATCAAGGACTATGCTCTACCATGTTTAACCTTTATGTATAATTTTTTGGCTATAAAGTCTGTTTCACAACATGTGGCATAGTCTCTACCTTCTGAGTTCATTGGAACTATTACCAGATATGCTGTACTTAGTGTGAGCAAGATAATGAAGAACTATTTTCAGGAATGATAGTGTGTTTGCTTCATACCAGGCAATATATGAGTAGCCATGTTTAAATCATCAGTATATTATACCTCCCCATTAATCCTTCAGACCTGATCAGCCTGAAGAGCAAAGTGACCCATGGAGGTGACACATTGTATGCCATGGTATTCAATAGTAGATGACTCAAGCCATTCGTATTTGTATTACTGTAGATAATCATACAGATCTGAGTCCTAAGCAAATATTCCACATTGCATGTGCAACCCACCCATGAAAGAGTAAAGTAGCTAAACCCCATGAGGCAGCAAGTGGCTGCTTTTAACTATAGGTGCAGTCAGGGAAAGGGGTAGGGTGGGGAGTGAGTTTCATAGTGGGAGACAGGCCATAATCGTAGGAAAAATAGCTGCTGCATGATGGGGAAGTCTTTCAGGCTGTGCTTGGAATTAAAGGCCATTACACTATGTGAGGATGCTCAGAGGCTGTGCGGGGTGAGGGCTGGTAATAGAGTCCTTTGCCGATGGAAGTGAATTACCTCCACAGCATTTTCTACATCCTCTGGTTTTGTGAAAGGAAAAGGGGGACTGAAATCACTAGAGCAATAAAAATGTTCTTCATGTTTTTGAGGCATAAAGCAGGTAGAGTGAATTTTGAGCAGTTTCAGATGGCAACTGGGAACACTTTGAGACCAGAAAGTAAATGGGCTGTTGTAGGACCTGCAGGAAAAGCAGGCAGCAAGGAACCTCTGTTCACTCAGCTGCCCAAGCCAGACCCAGAGGAGTCATCCTCGATACCTTCAATGTGTTTCCTTCCTTTTTTCCTCCCTCCCTCCCTTCCTGTATTCCATTATATATAAATATATAAATTATAAATATATATATTTAATGTGGTAGAAAACACATACCATGAGATATGCCCTCTAAACAAAATTTTAAGTGTACAGCACAGAATTGTTCATTACAAGCACAATGTTTACAGCAGATCTCTAGAAATTTTTCATCTCGTGTGACAGAAACGCTATACCCACTGAACATCAATTTCTCATTTCCCCCTCCCCACAGCCCCTGCCAACCAGCATCTACTTTCTGTTTTCTGGTTGCTCTTTCTTGTCCTTTGGGGTCCATTTCATCCCAAGGGGCCTATCCTTGTCTTTAGGGCCAATGTGTCCCTGCTTGTCCCCTTTTCACCAAACATACTCTTCCCATGTGATGAATGACTTCATTGTAGTATCATTTTGAACAGCAAAAACGTGATTCTGAAATAACTCAAGGGTTCTGCATTTCAGGATTGGGGAAATACGGGTTATTTGCTAACTGGATCACTAGGCACCATTTGATGGAAACCACACTGCACAAGTACAGCTGTTGATGTAGAGAGATTTTCATGGTGTTGCTTAGTTAACAAGGCATGTTATAACATTGCATGTATAATGTAACCCCATTTGTGTAATAAATAAAAATACAGTGGCACCTGAGTGAATGTTCACCAAAAATATTAGTAGTTTTTATCTCTGGGTGGTGGAATTTTGTGTGATTTAAGTATTGTTTTTGCTTGTCAGCAATTTCTAGTTTTTCAACAAGGAACATATATTTCCAGTGTAATGAAAAAGAAATGTATGTTGTATGAAAAAATTCTCTTAGGATATGAATCCCAGTCAGCCATTTGACTGTGTAACCCTCTGCAATAAATATTTAACCAATCATTTCAGATGCACAGTCAGCTCTGCTCAGGGAAAGAGGCCATGTTCGGTTACTTCCCAGTCCTTAAAGAGAGATTTTTCTTATTTCAATAAAAGCCAACTTCTTTTTTTCCTGGAAACTTGTGCTACAAATCAGTAATAAATAGATAAGTAATGATCAGGCCTTGAATATGGCTTATTTTATTGTTGCAACTGTTGTAAAGGGCCAACTTCACTGCAAAGTGTGGGAATGCATTCAACCAGTGGGAATGCAGAAGACACCAAAACGCTCACACCGAACTTCTTGTCCTGCTCCGGGACCCACGTAACAGGTACCCAAACTGAACATGTAGATGGTTGTTCTTGAGGTTCTATGTTCAACGATGTTATCTTTTGGAAGTCCTTTCTGCTGATAATAATATCTATCACTTGGAAAGCACTAACTCCAGGTGACTGCTGTATGTGCATTATATCATTTTAACCACCTCGTGAGATAGGTGATGACTGGATTTTGTAGAGAAGGGGACCAGCCTGGAGAGGTCAAGCTGCTTGCTGAAGGTCAGCTAGTACCTGGTCAGGCAAATTTCAGGCCCTTTCTGCCAGTCTCCAAATCCAGCACAGGAACTTGTCTGTCTCCAGGTCTGCACTGAAGATCTATCCTGTATCTTTCTAGCCAACCATGTTTTTGCCCTAAAACATTAGTGCCCAGTTCAATCCTTTGTTTTGTTTTCCATATTTTGCCCAGAAAGACTTCAGAGTTAAAGGTTTGCCACCAGAGGGAATACTTAAAAGATTGCCCTTCATATTAGGAAGACCGAAATCTTCAAAGAAGTATTCCCAAAATGAAACAAGGAAATAATCAGGACTGCTGTTTAACCTTCCAAGGAATGGCTGGAAAGAACAACACCCATTGGAACAAGTAGTTCCATTTTTTCTTGTGAAAAAAAAAGCACCCCAAACCCCAACTTGTTTTCTTTCAAATTCTATCCCTTTGAGAGTCTGAATGGAGTTCTTTAAAAATCCACTACTTTGAGTCAGGGATATTGGGCTCTGTCCCTTAGCAGCTGTGTCACTTAACCTTTTCAAGTCTCAGTTTCACCATCTTAGAAATAGGACCTATACTAACTTCATTAAGTTGTTTTGGGGAATAATGACTGGGCCCCAGTCCTCCTTATCTGGCTTATAAAGTCCTTCCTCATAGAGTATGATCTCTGAGGACTTCTCACACTGCAAAGTGATTTTGATCTTTTTATGGTGGATTAACATACAGAGATAGTATCTTTTAATGCAAGTTTTATACATGAGATGAGGTGCTACGTTAGCAGCCCAGGAAAACAGAGGGCTTATAATAAAAAAAAAGTACAATAAAAAAATAAATAAATAATTTTTAAAAAACCCAGAAAGCTTATGGGTTTTTTCCTCCTGCGTAATAGACTGTGAAGAAATGAGTCAGGTTTGCTTTCCAACCTATTTCTGAGTGTGGTGTGCATATAAAGCACATGAAATCCAAAATCTTTGAGAAACCTTGTTGCTCTGACTGAGGAAAGAAGTGCGGAGGATTATCCAGACATTTTCTTAGGCCTGCAGCTAAACTCTAAAATAACCAGGTCTGTTCAGCTGAGTGAGCACTTGCAGGGGAATCCTACTGAGCCAGGCACTGGGTATTGAGGGCTCAGAAATAAGTGAGGCCACCCTCCTGCCAAGGTCCTCAGTCTTGGGAGACAACAGAAGCACAAGCAGATCACTTTAATAGTCTGTGGCTGAGCCAGGGTGAAATTTGCCCAGGGTGTTCTGGGAACCCAAGGAAAGATGTTCAGCTGATTCTCACTTGGAAGAGTGGGGCTGACAAATATTGACGTTACCAACAGCTATACAAACCCCAGTGAAGCTCCCAAGTGGGCTTCAGGAATATCACACAGATGCAGGACTGGGAGCAAAAGGCCCCTAATTTCTCCAGAAAGTTAACCTCATTTCCCACCTCCCAGCTGTGCTAGGGCACAGTTTGGGAATCTTACAAGTAGACTAAGTGCTTCACTTTTTCTTGCCCAGCACCTGCTATGAGACAGACACTGAGGGGGAAAGTGAGCAAGGTGTCTTCCAGAAGCTTACAGTATAGTGGGGTGCATTAGTTTCCCAGGACTGCTGTGACAAATTACCATAAGTTGGGTGGTTTAAAATAACAGGAATTTTTTCTCTCATAGTTCAGGAAGCGAGTCATTAGGGCCATGCTTCCTGTGAGACTCTGGGTAGGATTCTTCTTGTCCTTTCTTATCTCCTAGTGGTGGCTAGAGATCTTTGGTGTTCCTTGGTGTACAGCTGCGTAACTCCAGTCTGCCTCCACTGTTCTTCCCTTGTGTCTTCACATCATCTTTCTACGAGGACACTAGTCACATTGGAGGGCCCACCCTACTGTAACATGACCTCATCTTAACTAATTATATCTGCAATAACTCTGTTTCCAAAGAAGTTCACAATCTGAGGTAGTAGGGTCAGGACCTCAACTATCTTTTTGGGGAATGCAATTCAACCCATAGCAGGGAGATATGGCAGATGCACCAATGTGAGGGCCTGTCAGGGCTTCTCCAAGCCCTCCCTCCCATGACTGCCTTTGTCTCATTGATCTTTAGCAAGTAGATGGTCAGAGGTTTCTCTAGCAAAATTGGTTTATTTGGAAAAAACATGGAATTGCAACTTGAGACATGTGGTTTAATGGGAACCACACTAAACTCCAGAGAAACGACAGAGAGGAATACTTTTTTATGGACTTGGGAGGGGCTGTTGTGAAGGAAGAGTCCATTGGAGGAAACTAAAAGTTTGAACTATAGTGACTTTTCATTGGCCGAGTTATGGCAGCCTCCCGTTGGCTAGGCTATTACTGCAAGAAATGTTTCTTCTTCCTGCGGAAGCAGTAAAATAGTGTCACTTCCTGTTAGAGATGCAGGGTGCATCTCTGCCTGTTGGGGTCAGTAGTGTGTGTTGAGTGACACGTGTGAGAGTTCTCTCTTCTAGCCTCCCAACTCCATTTTAAATGAGGTGGCTATAATCAAGACTTCCACAAACAAGTGCTGGCGAGGACGTGGAGAAAAGGGAATTCTCATGCACTGTTGGTGTGAATGAAGATTGGTGCAGCCACTGTGGAAAGCAGTATGGAGGCCTCAAAATTTACAAATGGAACTGCCTTATGATCTAGCCATTCCACTTCTGGGAATATATCCAAAGAAACCCAAAACACTAATTCAAAAGGACATATATACCCCTATGTTCATTGCAGCATTATTTATAATAATCAAGATATGGAAGAAACCCAAGTGCCCATCAATAAACAAGTAGATAAAGAAGTAGTGATACATATATACAATGGAATATGACTTGGCCATAAAAAAGAATGAAGTCTTACCATTTGCAACAGTATGGAGGGACCTAAAGGGTATAATACTAAGTGAAATAGCTCAAACAGAGAAAGGCTAATACTATATGATTTCACTTGAATGTGGAATCTAAAGAACAAAATAAATGAACAAATGAAATTAAAGCAGACTTATAAACACAGAGAACAGACTAATGGTTGCCAGAAGGGGAGAGTGTTGAGGGACTGGGTGAAAAAGGAGAAGGGATTGAGAAGTACAGCTTGATAGTTACAAAATAGTCCCAGAGATAGTTACAAAATAGTCCCAGAGACTGAGAAGTACAGCTTGATAGTTACAAAATAGTCCCAGAGATGTTATGTAAAACATAGGGAATTTAGTCAATAATATTGTAATAACTATGTATGGTGCCAGATGGGTACTAGAATTATCAGGGAGAACAGTTTGTAAATTATATAGTTGTCTAGCCACTATGCAGTACACCTGAAACTAACATAGAATAATACTGAATGTCAACTACAATTGAAAAATGAAAAAAAAATTAAAAATTTTAAATAAAAAACAGCCCTTTCAAGTACAACTTCTCTGACAATGTAGGCAGCTTCAAACTCTATTTACTACATTGTTTGTGGCAGAATCATATCCATTAGAATAAACACTTCTGAAATCCAGACATTGTGCTTCACTTCACAGAGAAAGTTTTACCCTTATTGAAAAGTCAGCTACTCTGCTCTAGAAGAAGTTAGCATGATCGACAGGCTGTGCTCGTCAAAAACCAATCAACCAAACAAACAAACAAAACGTTTGCTGCAGTCACACTGTGACTTTGTAGGTATTTCCATAAAGCAACCAAACTATCATTTATAAGATGAACCATTTCTTTGTAACACAAGAAAACTACTGCATTTTCCTCTATTTTCTGTGATTTCTTAAAATAGCATAATAGAAATATTTCAGTTTCTTAAGTGTCCTGGTGACACTCTGACTTGCACTTGGGGGCACATTCTAAGTGCAGTGAGCTATTGTGAAATAATAACGAAGGAACTTCAGAAGTAGGTGGATGTACTTAAAGAAAATACTAACATTCACTGGGGCAGAAAAAAAAAAAGACACAAATGCAGAGACCTATCACTTTCGTGGAGGGGAAGACTATAAAGACGTCTGTGTTCTCCAGTTTACAACGTAAGTATGAAAAGATTCTAGTCCAAATCTCGAAGGATTTTTCCGGGGGAAGTTGACAAACATTCAAAAATGTATTGACAAAAATAAATAGGAAGAAGAACCAAAATAATTTTGAAAAACACTATTAACCAAGGAATGCTTGCCTTGTTAGAATCCAGAACGTTTTAGAGAAGGTGCCTGGTCTCATTGAGAAATGTTTATTTTTTGCTTATCTGACTACCCAGCATTCATTAAAGACAAGAATGAATGTTGGAGCAGAAATGTGGTGAGATATATACATACATATATATAAAGCATTTGAATATTGCAGTAAGGGAAAATGGAACCTATTCTGTTCAGGCTGAGGTTTTTTTTTTCCCCCACAAGGGTCAAATTCATTCCAATTATATCTTTGTGTGGAAGTCATGATTTTCTTTAGGATGTCCCCACTGGTTGCTGGGAAGTGACGTGGAGCTTTTATTATTAATAAAGAGGGCTCAGTATGTTCTCATTAGTGCATTCATATAATGTTAAGATGTTCTGATTGGTTCCAAGAGCAGATAGATACTGAGAGCATTCAGATGACAGAAAAATAAGTGTATTATTGATACCTAGATTAAAAGACAAACTTATTGAATCACTATGACTGCATCCATAAGCATCTTCCATAATTTCCTTGCTTCTCATTTTCATATTAACTGGAATGAATTTCTTCTAAAATATAATAGGATGGAAGATGAGAGGGGAAAAATTGACTTATTGATGGAAGAAGAAACAATTCCTCCCCTAAAGAATTAGGTAGCTTTTTAATTTAAAATTTCAGTAGATGAATAATGTTGCTATTTCCCTAGAGTGAACCTGATTGGAATTTCCACCCAGCCGGAGACAGCCTGGAAAAGACAGAGTGCATTTTTCATAGCTCCAACCTGCAGGCTTCCTCATCCCTCCTCATTTTATATCCTGTAGTGCTAGTTGGATCCAAGGTTCAATGCTCCAATCGAGGCTGAAGGTTAGTAGTGAGCTTGCTGTGGACAAGAATGACTCAGCACTATGACATCAGTTATAGGACATCAGTGCAGCTAGACACACACTAGGAGGAAACATTCACTTTTATTCCCCCTCCCCGTTGCTCTCCCCTGTCCTGTCCAACCCTGGCTCCCAAAGTCAATCCCCACCCTGTTGTCCATGCCCATCAGTCCCTTGTACATGTTCCTCGACTTGCCCCTTCCCCTTCTTTACCCCTTTGTTCTCCTCCCTCCTCCCCTCTGGTTGCTGTCCATTTGATTTTTATTTCCACGTCTCTGGTTCTTTTTTGCTGGTTTGTTTGTTTTGTTGATGAGGTTCCATTTACAGGTGAGATCATATGGTATTTGTCTTTCGCTGCCTGGCTTATTTCACTTAGCATAACACTCCCCAGTTCCATTCATGCTGTCACAAAGAGTAGAAAGGAGTTACTTCTTTCTTTCTGCTGCATAGTATTCCATTGTGTAAATCAAGATATCCACCTCCCTCTGGATCTCCCACACACCCTGGGTCTCTCACCCACCCTATCCCAATCTCATTTCCAGGCATTGGTCTACAGAAAATGCTAGGCTTTTTCCTATGCGACCTGCCAAGATATCTGTTTATTCTCATATATAAGAACATGTATTTAACCCTGGCTGGTGTGGCTCAGTTTGTTGGCCACTGTCCCACAAACTGGAAGGCCTCAGGGGTTTGACCCCTGGTTAGGGCACATGTCTAAGTTGTGGGCTTGGTCCCAGGGTCTGATTGTGTAGGAAAAGCAACCTATCAATGTTTCTCTCTCTTTCTCCCACTCCCTGTCTTTCTCCTTCCCTTCCCTTCTCTCTAAAATCAATAGGCATGTCCTTGGGTGAGGATTAGAAAAAAAGAATGTGTATTTATTCTGACGACATTTATTCAGCACATCTCTTTTGAGTGTGAGCATTTAATTATCTTGGTGAGGAATAATCCAGCCCTTTCCTGTAGCATTGATGCTGGTCAATTGCAAATTTTTATCTCCAGCCCTGAGGTCTCATTGTGTTTCAGACCCATACCTTCTGCTTCTGTGGAACATTGGTCTATAAGCCAGAAACCTGGGAATCATCCTAAACTCCTCTATATATCTAATCTCTTATATCCAGGTCATGAAGAACTGTTGCTTCTACCTGCTAAATATTTCTCAAATCCATCCTCATATCTCCATCTAATTGCCACTAAATTCATCTGGAAACCCTCACAAGGTCTTGCTTGGAAAATAGTAGTAGCCACCTAACCGGCCTGCTAATTCTTGTGTGTCCTTTCAACCTAACATCAATCTCATTTCCAGAATGACCTCCTAAAATGCATCTGATTATATCATTGCCCTATTTAGAATCTTTCAGTGGCCCCTCTACCAGCAGGGCAAAAGGCCCATCTGAGCACGCCATGTGCCACCCTCGGGAGGAGGCACTTGCTTCCCAGCTGCCACCACTTGCTCACCACTCCCTGTTTGCAGCGTCCTTTCTGGCTGTACTGAATTCCCTGAAGGTCCCCAAATATGCCTTGCATTTTAACACTTTGCACTGCTGCACATGTCCCCACCAAACGAAGTCACTGTCCTTGCCCCTCTATCTAGCTGGTTTATTCCTGCCCACTCTTCCACATCGAGCTCGTACCTTTGCAGCCTGTCAGGAACATTCTCTGACCTTCTGAGACAGAATGTTCTCCAGCAACACTTTGTTGTTCAGGGGTAATGGGAGACAGCTAGAGGGGACAGACTTGTAACCTGGAGAGCAGGCTCTGACTCCTTTTTGCTCTCCTACCTCCTCCAAAAGCTGGGGGTGGAGGTGCTGTCGGGCTAAGTTAGACGTGCACCTGGAAGCTTAACTACTGACCCCAGGGTCCCTGGGCCCCCTGTTGAAACCCAACTTGGGGTAACATAATTTTGAAGGGTCCGCATTATACAAAGATATGAATATTCTTGGCATTTGCAAAAAGTAGGGTACAAACTTACACAGTGCACTTACAACTCCATTATTTTGTTAATCATTATTTTGAGCTGATTTCAAAGTTTTTTTCCTGGATCTTATTTTTTGGTATTTGGCATATTCTGGAAGGGCACAGCACTAATCCCTGATGTTCAGTGTGGGGTAAAGAAGCCCCTGTCTGGGTTCTCCCCGTTTCCACCTCAGCATGTCTGTTATAACACCGTGATGTGTCTGTTCACGTATTGCTTTGTCTGGGATCCCTGAGGACATGAGCCTCTTGCATTGGTTTTCATAGCTTAGGCACACTGCCTGGCACACAGTTCGTACTCAGTAAAGTTGTCTTATTGTATAATTATTATAAAAATAATATAGCTTCTCTTACTCCATCACCTTTATTATGTTGCTCTTGATAGTAAAGTGGCCTTGAGGTTACAGTCATGAAGATTTCTCTTGGATTTTTAACATCTATACAATACTTAGGTTATCACTTCATTGTGACATATCTTGTAAGGGACACAAAAAGGAAATGACAATCCTGTGTGTGTCGAGGATAATTCTGTTGGGCCATTTAGTTGACGCTGTAGTTACAAGAGAAAGCCACCAGATGGCTTAAGGAAATGTGTTTATTTCCAATGGAGATTTTAGCTTGGAAATCTGGGATCCGAAAAAGCATCATTAGAGGAAGATCAAAAGGCTCTCTGGAGTAAACCCCAAATAACCAACAAAACCCCACTCACCAGGGTTATCTGATTTCAGGAATGGGTTTGTAGAGGTTTCGCAGCCTTCAAAGGGAAAAACCAAACTGTGTGTCATCCTTCCGGTGTCTACAAGCCTTAATAATTACAGAATAATTAATGAAATTCAATTGAATCCCACAAATATTTATGGAGTGCCTAAGTCTCAGTTAAACTTTACGAGAGGATTATTGAAACATATGCCACACAAAGCCCAGCTCACTAAAACGGAAAGTGCACGGTGGATTGGAAGCAGCGACGGACGTCTTTTTCTCTTTGTGTGCGCCATGGCTGGTTAACTGTCTCAAGGAGAGAGGCTGGGGGAAACATAACTGTGACCTAGAAAATGTGTGCATATGATTTGCAGGCAGAATTGGTAAATGACGAACCAAACCAAACCAAATCTATACAGTATTTATTAATCGAAATGTATTTTATGTGGTCTTTGTTTAAGAAAACCAGAGTTGAAATTGCTAGATTAAAACATGTTAGGTAATTTAAAAATAACCTATATATAGAAAGATCTGAGAGGATATGCACCATTGGTAGAATATATTCAAGTGGCCCTTTTATTTTATATTCTAGATGCTCTGTACTATATGAAGTTTTAAAAACAAACACATGTTTATTTATAATTTTAGAATGTGAAGAATGAAATAAACCTTGTTAAGATAATTCCACTTATTTACTTGACAAATATGTTATGGGGTAGGCACTGTGAAGGAAGTAGAGTCATAAATTTGAATTTCTAATTTCTGTTTATACTAACATTAAGATAGTAAACTTTGTTAACCTTTCTAGACTATTAAAAAATTAAGTGAGCACTGTGGAAAACAATATGAAGGTTGCTCGAAAAAGTAAAAATAGAACTGCCTATGACTCAGTAATTCCACCTGTGGGTATATATCTGAAGAAACCCAAAACACTAATTTGAAAGGATACATGCACCCCTATGCTCATTGCAGTGTTATTTACAATGGGCAAGCTATGGAAGCGACCCAAGTGCCTATCAATAAGCCAGTGGGTAAAAAAGTGGTGATACATATATACAATGGAATATTACTCAACCATAAAAAAAAGAATGAAATCTTAACCATTTGTGATAGTATGGATGGACCTAGATGGTATTATGTAAGTGAAACAAGTCAGTGGGAGAAAGACTGATACCATATGATTTCACTTCTGTGTGGAATCTAAAGAATAAAATAAGTGAATAAACAAAACTGAAACAGACTCATAGATACAGACAACAGACTGATGGTTACCAGAGGGAAGGGAGAGGTGGGGTGGGGGGCCTGGATGAAAAAGGTGAAGGGATTGAGAAGTACCCACTGGTAGTTACAAAATAGTCACGGGGATGTAAAGCACAGCATAGGGAACATAGTGAATAACACCATGATAACTGTGTGTGGTGCCAGGTGGGTAGTGGAAATGTCAGGAGGAACACTTGAAAAGTATATGATTAACTGCTGTACTGTACACTTGAAACGGGTACAAACTAACATTAAATATAAATGGTAATTAGAAAAAAATTTTAAAATATTGTAGCAGTCTGCAATACCTACTTTTAAATGTATAGCTTAAGTATATATTAAAATACATTAAATATACTTTTTAAATGCCTGTTAAAAATACATATTAAAAACCTCTTTCAAAATATTCAATGTCAGATTTTTTTTCTAAATCCTTACCCAAAGATATGTTTTTTAAAAAAATTGATTTTGGAGAGAGAAGAAGGGAGAGGAAAGAGAAACATTGGTTGCGTCCCTTATGTGCCCAGACTGGGGATCGACCCCAAAACTTAGATATGTGCCCTGATCGGGATTGAACCTGCATCCTAGGAATGTGCCTGACTGGGGATCCAACCGATAACCTTTTGGTGGATGGGATGGCGCTCATACCAACTGAGCCACCAGGCTGGGCCTCAATAACAGATCGTTTTACAACTTTTAAACAAAAGTTGAATTAGGTATAAAGGAATTCAGCAAAGATTTCTGAGGGCATAAAACATTATAATTATTGGTTAGCAATTTAAAATTATTAATTTGCTAATGAGAATTTAATAAAGGAAACCCAATAAATAGAGAACTAACCCATTTTCAAACATAACCTAAAATTGCCGATTAACTTTTAAAACCATTTCTTCTGAAGATGTAGAAGGAACATTTTCTTTCTTTGATTAAAGCAGACATTTTATCTTTTTATGCAGGCCATGTGTGAATAAACCAAGAAAGATAAAAATATAATTTAGTGAGGTAATCTAGTATTTGAGATTAAAAGAAAAAAGGTAAACTGATTAAAACAGTTTACTTACTTTTTCTTTTTACCAATCTGCAGCTCATCTCTGCATTAATCATTTTTTGTTATGGAAGTGGTACATGCACACTCCAGGAAATTTTAAGATAGGAAAGTGTAAAGGGGAAAAAAGGTTACCCACCGTTTCATTACAGAGAGAAAACCACTTTTGGCATTTGAGTCGTTTTCTTTCATCCTTTTTCTTCTGATTATAAGTACGACATGTGTGTAACTGGATGTTGAGGCAAATTTTACCTGTTTTCCTGGAGTTGGCAAAAAGGACCCAAAGCTTTGGGCAGAGGGCCATCAAGTACCCCTGGTCGAAAGAGATCTTCAAACAGATGGGGTTTAATTGTTCACCCAGAATTTATTAAGGGGTGGCCAAACTCTCCAGTGTATGTAAGCAAAAAGCTGATGGAGGGGGAGAGGGAGAAGCATCAGAGTTTACGGTGGGCTCCCCTGGGGACGACTCCAGCAGCCCTCCTTTCAGAGCTGGGGGATGGGCCAGTGGCACTTTTCCCCTGGGGTAATGTCGCTGACGCCTGTCCTTGTAGATCTGTCCTGTGCTGTCACTAGAAGGGAAAAGAAGAGTGGAGAGGTCTGGCAGGGTTGATTTCCTTATCCTTACTAAATAAAAATGTCACATATTATCTGACTTTTCAGTGAGCATGTTTTTCTTCCTTAGGGTTGGGTGTTTTTTTTTTTTTTTTTTAATTAAATAACCCTGGCACATAGATGATTTCATGAAAGAAAACTGATGAACAAAATAACTAAGCGCTGAAGCTTCTAAGTTTATGGAAAGATATCAGTATGTCATTAGGCTCATTTTATCAGTCATATATACAATTTTATAGTATGATGGAGCTTAGAAATTGAGCAGTGACACAATTTTATAAATTCTTCCTGAGAGACACCTCTTCCTACCCTCCTCTTTGCTGAGCACTAGTCCCCAGACCCTAGATTCTTTCCCAGTCTGTGTAGGTGTTTCTAAGATTCATCCCCAGGTTCGTCCAACGGCGGGAAAGGGGAAGAAGGCCTTTGGTTTTCTCTCTCACCGTGTAAGCCATGTCTTTCACTCTTTCTGTTCTACCTGGGGAGGGCAGCTAGGAGCGATGTATGGTTAGGAAAGCCGAGAGGGAGGACAGGATGGCGCCTGTGGGAAAGAAAGCGAAAGCTATTTGCGAAGGGCTGATCTCTGTAGAACAGAAAGTTCCCTTTGTACGTCATACTGACGTGGCTGTAACTGCCTCCCGTGTGCCAGGGACTGTCAAACGCCCTGCCTTGGGGAGACCCACACTTGCATTTCAAGGGCCGTAGAGCTGGACCAACTGTTTTGGAAACCAGCATAGGTTGTCCGTGTTCAATTTTGCCAAACAAGGGCCTTGGAGGATTGCTGCTGTCTGTCATCACCACGTATGAGATGGAAGGATGTTTCGGCACCAGAATGGTCAGAGGCGTATTATTTTAGAATAGAGGGTAGCTTTTCAAATTGAATATAGTTAGCATTATGAAAAACTTATTACATTATCTTTTCTCTAATTTTGCCATTTTTGGTTGTAGACTGGTGCCATACAATATTTCACTTGTCTCCCTAGTATCCTGGGAAGTAGGATATCCCTGACTCCTGGCTGGGATGAATACCCCATCTGTGTGGTTTGATAGACCATGTGCAACGAGGTCAAAACTTAAACATGACTCCGACGTACAAGAAATGTTAATTGCCCTATTTTCTATAGCTGATTCCATCTTGTTCTCATCATTCCTAACGATGGAAGAAAATACTTGATCTTGCCAAATAAAAGTGGCTTTTTGGTGGCTTTCAGTTATAAATAGCCTATTTGGGTAACTTCCTAGTCTTTTGGGATTCTCTTCAGGGTTTTCCCTACTCCTGTCTTTTTTTTTTTTTTTTTCCCCAAGATGGTGTCTGCATGCTGCGAGAACTTACGTGTCCTCCTGGTCTTGTGGGCATCTGCTGAGTTATATTTCAACCTAGGCCTCTGTCCTCAGGGTGTCTGCTTTGGTGTGGCTTGGACTCCTGGCCACAGTGCTTCTGCACTGCTGAGACAGAGCTGCTCCCTCTCTAACCTTTGGATATCATGCTGGCTCCTGCTACTGATAACTGGGGACTTCCTTGTTGTATCTGGTTACAAGGACTCTGTCCCCAGGTCTCCTTGTTCTCGTTCTTTCCATACTCCCACCCCCTGGGAGACCAGGCAGTGCTCTTCTGCTTTCTCCACACTCAACACAACTGTGCAGGATCCTATGAGGCTGCCCTCAGGTTCACTGGCCTTTGCTCTCAGCCACGGCTTCTCCTCCACATACACACCTCATTGCATGCCCTGTCAAAAGCAAGAATCTTCTGAAAGGTTTGTCGTCTGTCTGAACATGGCTTTCAAACTGTTTGTTTTGACCAGAAGTCACAGTAGGAAATATATTTTATGTCCAGACAATAGTGTATATATAGTACACATATGTGTAAAAGAAACAAAAATGACCCCAAATTATATTTATCCCCACTACCTGTGGATGTACTCTGGTATCTTCTAACCTGGTATACTCTAAGTCATTTAAAAACCATGGTGATCCAATCCACTAGCTTGATTTCTTTATGTACCGGTGGGTCACTGCACTAGGATGTGCCCCAGGGAATAAAGAACTAGCTCCCAAATCTCCAGATTATTCCCCAGTTCATAGGAATGTGTCTAAGTTTCCTTAACCAAGTTCATCCCAGAGTGGGAAGAAGAAATAAGGATGTTTGATCTCTTCTCTCATCTCTTAAGTCATGTCCTTTATCTTTTCTCGTCTAGGATTTATTTTAAGGCCAGTCCTGTATACTTTGGTTCTACGTACATCAAGAATATTGACCTGTAATTTTATTTTTCTGTGGTGTCCTTGTCTGGTATTAGTGTAATGCTGGCTTTGTAAAATGTGTTTGATAGCATTCCTTCTTCTTTAATTTTTTTCGGAAGAGTTTGAAAAGGAGAGGTATTAAATCTTCGACTATTTGGAAGAATTCACCAGTGGAGCTGTCTGGTCCTGGAATTTTGTTTTTGGAAGGTTTTTGATTACCAATTTGATCTCCTTAGTAGTAATTGGTCTGTTCAGGTTTTGTTTTTCTCCATCATCCAGCCTTAGAAGAATATATGTTTCTAAGAATTCATCCATTTCTTCCAGGCTGTCCAATTTGTTGGCATATAATATTGCTTGCAGTATTCCCTTACGATCCTTTGTATTTTGTGGTACCAGCTGTAATGTTTCCTCTTTTATTCATAGTTTTATTTTTTGAACACTCCCTCTTTTTCTCTTGGTTAGTCTAGCTAAAGGTTTGTCTATTTTGTTCACCTTTTCAAAGAACTAGCTTGTTTCATCGATCTTTTCTTATTGTCTTTTTGGCCTCTGTTTTATTTATTTCGGCCCTACTCTTTATTATTTACTTCCTTCCATTAACCTTGGGCTCCATTTATTTGAGATTTGTCTTGTTTCTTGAGGTAGGCTTGTGAAACACAAAAGGTTGTTGTATATAGGTCTTGGGTCCTGCAATGTTGCAAAACCAACATGTCAGTTCTAGTAGCTTTTCTGTAGACTCCATAGCATTAACCTAAATTACGTGGCTTTGGTTTACCTGGCAGGCAGCAAACAGCAAGGACACAGATATTAAAGGCTGGGAAGTTGGTGATCCTTTTTATGCCACCACAAAGCATTTGATAAAATTGTCAACTTAGTTCCTTGGAAGGCAGACCACATGCTCTTTGAATCTGAGGCTATAAGAAAATGATTGGAAAGATGATTCTCTGACCAATCGGGGAGCATTAGCTGTTTCCTGCCTCCTTTAGCAAAGTCCTTTGAGAAAGATGAACTCAGGTAAAAGCTAGCCATTTTGTTAACAGAGATGGAAGAAAATAAAGCTCTGCTAAGATTGAAGTTCTCTGCCTGCAGTCCATAATACAAATTGACTAAGAGTGGTTATTTAGGGCCTTCTAGTTTTGATAAAGCCAGAAACTATTATACTCCCCAAAGCAGAAGATAAAACTGTGACCCAAAGTCCTTCTCAAGGGCCACAGCAAAGTGTTGTCTGCAGATGACATGCACTAAGGATCATATTAAGGGGACTGCCTTCCCAACCAAACCTGCTGTTTTTTCTGGCTGCAAGGGCACTGCCATTAAGTTAATAGATGCCAGATATATAGGACAAACATAGAGCCTAGTAAATAAAAATAATGAAGAGTTGTTAGGCATAAGAACTATGACTAGTGGAGATCTTTAGCTCTGATTATTTGTACAAGGAATTGTAAAAAGAACAAATACACCAGGAATCAATTCAGTATTTTTCAAAATTGAATTGACAAAGAAGCTATAAGCCTAGCCTGCAAATACCTGTGTCTGTCTCAAGTAACCTACAGTCACTCAAAACTGCACCAGTAGGAAACTGGGCACAAAGAGATGTACAGCTTCCCAGGAGGGCACGCTCTTCAATATGCCCTTCTGATGGGATCATCGGAGATAGTGGCTAAGAACCTCCCAGTGGGTAAAACCAGTACCAACAAGGGAATTCCTTGTAGAGAGCAGAACTGGGGCCTAACTAAGAATTTACTCTACCACCTGGGTATTTTTGAAAGTTCCCCTTTGCAACATTTGGAGCGTCAAACTCATTTTCACCAGGGGCCACATCAGCCTCGCGGTTGCCTTCAAAGGGCCGAATGTAATTTTAGGACTGTGTAAATGTAACTACTCCTTAATTAGGGGCAAGGAGCTTGGCGCTGTCACCAGCTAGAAACAAGGTGCCGGGCCAGATAAAATAAGGTGGAGGGCTGGATTACGCCCTTGGGCCTTGTGTTTCCATCTGTGGGTTAGATTGTGGACCAGTGACTATTGTTTTTTTTTTTTTCCCTTTGGAATAGGGTGTATCCTGTATATTAGGTCATATATGGATATTTGGTGGCCAGAAGAACGACCTGTGACAGAGATTCTCACCTTCTTTCTTTATTACTAGAACTGCCAAGTATTAGCTGTATTGTGGTTGCTCAGCTAGAGAACTTGGTCTCTCACCTTCCTTTCCAACATTAGGATGATGTCTCTAATCAGGTCAATGGAGTGAGTACAAAGGATGCTATCTCTGGGATGACTCTTAGGAGTACCAAGATGTGCCTTTTTCTGGGTGAGGATACAGAGGTGATGGCAAGTTCTGGCATGGAGGTCATGTCCGAGGACAGCAGTGCTGCAGTTCCTGTCCTGGACCACCTACCTCTGGGCCAGTATATGAAACAAAAAACCAAAACCATTGTTTTAGATACATTACCTTTGTTAAAGCCACCTACTCTGCATCTCAACTACAACCTAGGCTTTATTTTGGGATAGAGTATTAAGTTTTCTTTTTTCAAAGGGGCGAGGTAGAGCCTTGAACAAATGAAAAGAAACTTTTGCTAATCTAAGTTAGGATTCTGGCCCAATTAAATCAAATACATAACCACTGAATACTTCATGTGAGCCAGCCCAGTATGAGGTACTACAGAAGAAAAGACACGGGCCTGCTGAACTACCTATTTCTGGACATAAGAGAGAAATACGCTTCCATTTTGTTTAAAGTGCTGTATTTTGGGTCTTTGTTATACCAAAGACAATGCTTAGTCTGCTTCCTAAAGAACATACATTGTTGGAATTTGTTGGAAAACTACACCATAATCACAAAAATGAAAAATCAAAGCAGCATATGCCCAACGGGGAAAAAGAAGGCCCTCTCGTTGTGAATGAAGCTCAGAAGGGACTAGGAGAGTGTGGAGAAAGAAGTTCTAGCTGTGGAAATGGCATCACTGAAGGCAGAAATATTTAATTTTCCCCTCAAAAAGTAAACACAACTCAATGTAACTTTTCTTACAACTATTCTGGTAAATGAAAAACCGATTGTTTTATGAAAAAACCTTTGAAATAAAGGTATTTTGCTTTAAAAATGTTTTTTTTTTTTGTCACAATAAAAGTAACAGCCATTGGAACACTTGAGAACACAACAGCAATGTAGAACATTTTAAAACAGAGGTTTACAGAAAGTGCAAATCAGTAGACCATTACCTTGAACAACAACAAAACCGCATGCATCATTTTAATTTTTTCTAGTCTTTCTTCAGTGGGTGCGCAAGTGGAGGCATTTGCATTTGATATACACATACTACATGGCCCAGATGTGCAACCTGAGCTCTGTTGTGCTTTCTCACTTAACATCATACAAGTACTTCCTGACTATAAAAATTCTTCAGTTTTTAGTTGCTGAGTATTTCTAACATATTTAATTTCATACAACCAACCACTAGACCAGAAAAAGCAAATCAGTATGTATCAAAAGGCATTTTTTAAAAAAATCAACTGACAGAGTATTTCCTTTAACAAAGGAATGCTCTTACTTTTTCAAATGCTTAGCAGTAACCAGGCCTTCACAAGCCTAGAAGGGACACCTTAGAGAGTGTTTTCAGTAAAGGTCTGTGGAACCTATTTTGTATAATCTCATGGTAAAAGCAAATACATGTAATGCAAAACGGAGGCAAACTGCCCAGAGGAAATGTAAATTACAAAATAAACACTTTTAAGTTTAATGCCACAAATCTGGCTATATTCTACATTATAGTGGGGCTAATCTTTCTGTTCCCCTTATATTATAGTCCAGACCACACTAAAACCAAGAGGTAAATAAACACATCCAGTGGGGGAAGGGGTTGGGTCAAAGCTTTCTCATTTCTGAGGGTGCTAACCTGAAGTTCTTTCCCTCATATAAGATTATCTGTCCATTTTGGCAGAACATTTGTGTAAAACCAAAATTTCACACATGAACACCAAAGTTACCCACCTGGCTCCAACCACCTTATTTTTGGGGTTGGAATTTTGTCGCAGAACAAATGTTATCTTCCATAATTTGAGAAATAAGAATGCTTCTACAGCGCCATCACATTCCCCAGCACCATCACATTCCCTTGATCTGTAAGTGGCGGAATTAGTGCCTTGCTTCTCTATTTGCCCTCTCGTAAAATGGGATTGGTATTTGCCCTCTTGTAAAATGGGTTTGGTATACTATGACTTATACACGTGTGTGTGTGTATACACACACGTTATATTGAGTGACCTTACCCATTTTTGAAAACTTAGTTTTCATTTTGGATACATCTTTTCGGTAATTAATCATAATAGCTGCAATGGAAATAGACATACATCCTAGCTAGCTGTCTGTAAGGTAGGTTGTTTTGTATCTTACTGGGAATACCAAATAATTTCTAAGGAGGTTGTGAAATGAGAACGGACTTAAAAAAAAAAACAAAGGCTACGTTTTTTTTTTTTTTGGCCCCTGACGCTTTACGTACTTCGTAACGCCATTAATACACTTATTCTCAGCTTGGGAACTTAGCACTGTATCCCGGCCAGAAAAACTCCCTGGTGTCTCCCAGAATCAGGCAACTCTCAGGGAGAGGACACGCCCTCAGGTACAGCGCGTGTGGCTTGCGCCTTAGGTAACCTCGATTCCGGGGCGGCAGCGGCTCAGTACAACGGTGTCCCCGCTGGGTGCCAGCAGTCTAGTGCTCGCCGATCCCGCAGCTGCGGATCGACTCTCGACCGCGCCGTCCCGCCGGAGACCCCGTGGCTAGCGGCGCGCCCATGCTCTCAGCCACCAGGAGGGCTTGCCAGCTCTTCCATATCCTTTCCCCTGTCCCGAGAATGGGGGACTCCGCTTCTAAGATCGTCAGCCCCGAGGACGCCCTGCCGGGCCGGAAGGACCCGATCCCCGTGGCGGGTAAGGGCAAGTTCAAAGGGCGCGGTAATCGCTGCTGCGCATGCGTGCCAGTTGCCACAAGGCAGCCGGTCTTCGCTCGCAGAGAAGAAAGCCAAGGACTGGCTTCCCCGAGATTTAGGCTGGTGTCTGCGCAGGCGCTGTGAGAGGTGCTGGCGAGGGAGGTGGCGAGATGTCTCCTAGTTTCCTAAAAACTGCAAAATGCTTTGACTGAACCTAGCAAGTTCTTATAACAACCAGAGCGCAAATTTCCCAGCGGCTCCAAACTCTGGGCAGGAAAAGCGCTGATCTGGTTTCTGACCTTCGAGCGTGCGCGCCCGCAATGTGGGGTTTGCTGCATCCTTTCCTTTCTCGTTTGTTCCGGCCACTTGCAGCGATGGTGCGGTGTTGTGTGGTCACTGGAAGCAATGTAAAAATACAGAGTGATGAAAACTGCAGTTTTGAAATTGTATCTCAGTCCGATGAAGGCATTTTCCGTAGGCTTCCATTATATTCCAGGACTGCTCCTGTTTCCCCCATTTAGTAGGAACTGCCACTGGCCCTGTGCTCCCGGGTCAGCCCTTGTGTGTCAGTCCTGCGGAGGTGTGTATTTTAGAGCTGGGCTTCCCAAACTGTAAAATAATTTTCCAATCTCATACCAGTACTTTCGGAAAACATCCTAAAAGTGAAATGCTGGAAAAGTGACTACGTGCTTGGATGCCACGTAATGTTAAACTACCTAAACTTTTCAGAAGCTTAACTTTGCATTTCTGTCGTAGACTTCTTGCAGTTTGCAAACAGCACAGGTCCACCAAACCCAGGACCGTAGTTTAAGTCGGATTACCTTGGCACAGTGTTTCTCAAAGTGTGTCCATCAGTTTGTTTTTTTAAAAGGCCTTCAGGAGATTTTAATGCACTTGTTTATAAACCACTGTTTTAGAGCTTGGAGAACTAAGTGATGATTAAGTTTTTACAAACAGTTGCCAAGATCCTGCATTTGAAAATTTCCAGGAATTCTTATATTTTTCTTTTCCTTGAAGAATTGTTGAGTATTTATAGGAGGAGGTCATAGTGAGGGTCTGCATTATCATATACACTATTCAGATGAGACAGGTTTTTCGGATTTGATGCTGTTTGGAAGGTGATTGTGTGACCTGGTTTTTATTCACCTGCATTAGCAGTTCTGTTTCCTGGGCCTGCGATCACTTCACCTCATTGCTAGCTCTAAAACTTTATTTTATTTTTAACTCAGATACAGAGAATGAGTTTTGAAAAGAAGAATCCAGGTTATCTTTAAGTATCTCTACACTGTTTAACTTAATTATCTAAACTTTATTTACCTTAAAAATAAATTCTCTTTACAAAGCAGGATACATAAATGGATATTTAATGGCAATGCTTTCTCAATGCTGAACTTTCCCAGCTTGTGCTGAATTTCCATTTCACACACTACAGTCTTTGATATGCCCTCTTAGACAAACAACCCAAAAACTCATCAGATTTTCAAACTGGTTCAAGATCAAGATTGACCAAAATTTAGTTATGTTTTAACCAAAGTCTTCCTAATTTATCAGTATATAGATGACACTTTTGGTAACGTGACAGAAACCAAACAAAATTTTCTTTTTCATATCCACTTAATAACTGTTCTGTCTTTTCATATAGCCACGTGTACATTGCTCTGTATCTGGACTCGTAAGCTGCTTTTTTTGGTGTAGGGCCAAACCTACAATGCATATGTTCTTATTGTTCAGCTGTTGTAACTGCCTCCCTGCCACCAATATTCAAATTTTAGATGGCGATCTATCTAGTCTCCACTCCTGCTACTACTTTTGCCTTGATGAATTGCTGGAAGTTCTAATTGGCCCCAGAAATGGGCAGTGTTACATTTTTGGCTGGTTTTGGTGGTTGTAAGATCAGAGTTTCTGAACCTACTGTTTTGAAAGTCAATTTATTCTTGATTCAGCCTCCAATCTGTTTGACAGCTATTCACTTCTCTATATTTCCTCTATGTCTGTTGTTATTTGCACCCCACTCTCCGAAAAGTTCTGTGGCAAAAGCATCACCTTTTGGTTTTAGAAGACAAGGCCTGTCCTGTCTTCTAAACCCAAGCCTTTTGTGTCTTTGGCTCAGCCTACTATGAGGTGTCCACTATTAGCAGATACTTTTGGTGTGAAGAGTTATCATCTAAGCTTGAATCCTACCTTTTTTGGTATGCTTAAGAAAACTTACGGCCTTTTATAAACTGTGGTCTACTGGAGTAGAAAACACTACTGAAATATGTAAAAAAGACTTGAACAAATGGCAGGATATACCAGGTTCTTGGACAGAAGTCTGAAGAAGAAACATACATATCAGTTCTCCCTAAATTTATTTATACAGTTAATGTGGTTTTAGTAAAAATACTAATGATATATATTTTTTCATTTTTAAAGATTTTATTTTTTTAATTTTAGAGAGGGAAGGGAGGGAGAAAAAGAGGGAGAAGAACATTGGTGTGTGGTTGCCTCTCACCTATCCCCTACTGGGGACCTGGCTTGCAACCCAGCCATGTGCCCTGACTGGGAATTGAACTGGCGACCCTTTGGTTTACAGGTTGGCACTCAATCCACTGAGCCACACCAGCCAGAGGAAAATACTATGGTATTTTAATTTTGTTCTTAAACTGGATATACTAATTTAAAATTCATATGGAAAAATAAACAGGATAGTCATGGTAACTGTAAAAGAAGAGCAAAGATGGGTATCTTGCCCTGCCAAATAGTGTGGTAGTGGTCCATGAATGGATAGGTCAATGGAGCAGAATAGAAAGATTATACGAGTTACTGATATATTTAATTTTTGTAATAACCTGACAAAGTAGTAATTATTATTATTCCTCATTTGTAGATGTGGAAACTGAGGACCATAGAGGTTAGGTTACTTATCCAAGGTCATATAGCTAATAAGTGATAGACTTAGGACATGAATTTAGGCAGTTTGTCTCTAGGATTTGTGATGTTAACTACCATACCATGTTTTCCCATTTAGTTAGATGTAAAAAATGAAACAATTTAAGTATGAGGAAGGGAAAATTCCTGTATAATCATAGTGAGAGGAAAGCCTTTCCAACCAGGACTTGAAGATCAGAAGACTTAAAAGACTGATAAATTAGATCACATCAAAATAAGAATTTTCTACAGGCAAAATTACCCTAAGCAAATTCAAAAGGTAAACTGGGTATATATTTACAACTTGTATCTTAGGTGAAGACTAGTCTCCCTATCATATAAGAAGCTCCTAGATGTTGATAAGAAAGGAACCAACATCCATTAGAAAAATAGGCAAAGGTTATGAACAGTTTCCAGAAAGGGAAGTACAGCTGGCTCTTAAATGTATAAAAAGATACTTGACTTCACTATGAGGAGAATGGAAATACCATTTTTCATTTTTCAGGCTGGCAAAAATCCAGAATTTTGATGATACCCTCTGTTGCCTTAAGAAGAAAAAGATACTCTCATACAATACTGGCGAGAGTGTAAAACTGGTTCAACTCTTAGGGAAGGCAATTTGGCAGTATCTATCAAAAATTTAATTGCATATACCTTTTGACCCAGGAATGCAATTTCTGGGAATTTATCCTACAGCTACACTTGCACATGTGCCAAATGATGACTATACCAGGTTATTCACTGCAGCTTTGTTTGCAATAGCCAAAGACTGGAAACAATCCAAATGCCCATCAGTAGGGGCTAGTTAAATAAATTATGTTTCATCCTCACAATGGAATATGCAGCTGTAAGAAAGAACATGGAAAATCTATATGAACGGGTATGGAGAGATTGCCAAGATATAGTGTTAAGTGAAAAAAGCAAGGTCAGAAAAGTGTTACATAGCATGCTAGTTTTTGTGTGAACAGAGAGGAAAATGATAATATACATGCACAAAGAAACTTTGAAAGGATGGCTAAGAAACTAATAGCTGGAGAGGGATCTATACAGCCAGCTGAGGGTGGATGGGAGACTTTTTACTCCTTTTTTTAAAAATAACTTTTGATTCTTGTAATGTGACTGCTTTATTGAATTAAATAACTCCTCTTTGGAGATGATCTCTCTCTGTTGTTTTTAGTCAAATTGACCAACCTTCGATCATCTTTTGTCAGCCTTACTTCAAGTTCTTTTTTTTTAAATGTTGCTCTTTTACTTGTCAAGTGGGTTTTTTTCCTTCCTCAATTTGCTTTTGTAATCAAAATCTACATTTTGGCATGATTTAAAAATCTAAATTTAGAGGGTGAAATTGGAATAAGTTAATCCAAGTCATTTTACATTTCATAAATATTCATTTTTATTGAAGCAGCAATTGTGGTGGCATCATTTATACAAAGAAAAGATCTTTGGGGACAAATTCCTTCCACTATTATGTAGAAGGCATTATGTGTATTTCTTTTATTTTCAGTGATGTACATAGACTTTTAAAAGAAAATGATAGAAAACAATTTTCCTTTCCGAAAAATTTTCCCTGATGTGTGATTAATTTGAAAGTTGTAGGACACAGAACTGTTATTTCTTCTCCCTGCATCCTATCTAAAGCTCTTTATTTTGCCCTGTGTTTCAGAACCCTCAGTGTTTCCCCCAAGTCCCTGGAGTAAGGGTATTCCTTACCTCCCATGATCTAATCCTTACTTCCCAGCCTGCCTTCCCACTGTGCCCCTGCAGAACCTCATCTTAGGCTAACATTGGTTTCAGTATTTTGCTTCTGGAATTGCTTATGTGATTCCACTTTGGATTTCACCCTCCAGTCTTTTCATTTACTCATTCAATAAATGACTATTAAATGCCTGCTTAGGTAAAATGTTGTGTTTTCCGTATACACTTTCTTAAAACTTACCCTGTTAGAATTCCATTTCTCCAATAAACCCATCCCTTTTCCCTCTGACCTAAGTGATCCATTTCTTTTCCACTGAACAAATAACTATGTACTCTTTTACAAATCCTTCTGTTGGACCTCTCATTGTTACTTAGATGTTTTGTTGCTACCCAACTGATTAAATTTATGCTATATCTCCCCAGAAAGATGGCTCTCCAGAGGAGGTGAAGGAAGGGGCTGGGCTGTGTTTGATACTTATTTTACCTTCTGGTCTATGGCACTTCCCAAAGGGTGCTGCTTACCTCAGGCACTCAGTATGGTTTGTGGATGTCAGGCAGCATATGGTTGATGTCTGACAGCAAGGACCAAAACTGGTGGTCTTTTTGTGTGGCCATCGTGCAGCCACTGCAATACAGAGGAGCTGACGTGGGTGACCTTAGGCCCGTGGGGTATGTACTCTTAGTTGTTTTTTCACTGGTGGTGATGGATTTGTGCTGATTTCAGACATTCCTCTCAATCACCCTTTTGACCAATGGTCAACTTTTCTACTGGCCAGGATAGGGAGCTGCTCATCTGTAAAGTTCTGAGCAGGGACTTGTCAGGAATCTGCAACAGCGGTGGGGAAAGAGGTGTTATGCTGTCAGCACAATCCATGTAAGGCCTTGGCCTGCTACCCTCAGGTCAAGGATCACAGTGTGTGCCCCTGCCTCAGGTGGGGGAGGGAGGAGAGTGAGGACAGCTCAGGTGAGGAATGGGAGGTTGGTTGGGTGAGGAGACAGCAGCCTGTGTCATGAGCCCCCAGAGAGCTGGCACCCTTGAGGTCCAGAATGGAGGCCCGTTTGTGAAGCTTGATCCAGCTCCTTTTAAAGGCCCCAGCAGACTGCCAGCCATCACCGTGCTGCCTTGGCAGATGGCCAGGCTCCTTCCCATGCCACAGCAGCTGCCTGGCCCTGCCTTCCTGTGCCATCCCAAATCATCGAGCTCTGGTGATGTACGAAAGAATGAATTCTGCAAAAGATGGTTTTGAGGTGTCAATGTGTGATGAATGGATATTGTGGATCTTCTATTCTTTCAGCTTTTGTCCATCATAAGTTCCCAGTTTAGCCTCAGTGCCCATCAGTAAATGAATGGATCAAAAAACCGTGGTACATTTACACAATGGAATACTATACAGCAGAAAGAAAGAAGGAGCTCCTACCCTTCATGACAGCATGGATGGAACTGGAGACTATTATGCTAAATGAAATAAGCCAGTCAGTGAAAGACAAATACCATATAATCTCACCTATAAGAGGAACCTAATAAACAAATACAAACTAATGAGCAAAATGGAACCAGGGACATGGAAACATGGAACAGGCTGACAGCAACCAGAGGGGAGGGGAGAGGGAGATAATGGTGGAAAGAAGGGGAAGGGACCAGGCAAAGAACATATAGGAATGACCTGTGGACATGGACAACAGTGTGGAGATTGACTGTGAGAACAGGAGTTGGGCTAGGCGGAGGAGGGCAAATGGGGAAAAATAGGACAACTGTAATAGAATAACAATAAAAAACTTTTTAAAAAATCACTGGGATAAAAAAGAAAAATTTCACAGCACAATTTCTAATGTTTTATCCTTTGTGCCTGGAACACAGTAGACTGACAATAAACATTTGTTGAATAACTCCAGCATCCTTTGAGCTCTTTGAGAGGTGGTCCCCTCTGAACAGAACCATACGTAATACCATACACATTCTGTGTGTTATGGCACACAATAGATAGTCAATGAGTGTGTGAATGAGCAGTAGAACAGTGGATCGAAGAGGATAGGAGGGGGAGGGGTTGGGGCCTTGGGGTTGCCATTGTTTGCTGGTTCCCATGTTACTGGTTTTTCCTATCATACCAGAAAACTTTATTAGTGCAAAAGAATTTCTGCAGCCAAAAGGGTACCTATGTGATAAGGAGTGGGTCATATCTGAAGAATGGCGTGTCAGTGTACCCTGTTATATGATGGCAATCTCTTTATCTGCCACTTCCTCTCCTGCCCATGTTTCAGAGCATCATTGCAGGCTTGGCTGAAGAGGACTGAGCTTCTGCCATGCTGTCCAGAGCTTTGGTTGTGTCAGATTTCTGGTGGGCTGTGGATTTGTCATCATATAGCCATTCAGTCATTTTAACTAGTGTCTATCTCCTTACCACATTTTGAGCCAAGAGATGGTAAGAGGTTGGGAGCATCTGACAGTGTCCTTATCCTTGGATAAGTGGGATTTTAGCATTTGCTGGCATTATCCCCTTCTTTGTACTTACTGCGTTACTTTCTCTACCTTTCTTCTCATGGCTGGCTAGCTTTTTCCCTTCCACTTTTTTCTGTGGGTGGTTCCTGAAATCTATATCTAACCTTGCAAAACTTCCACTTTTCTATTTCCAAATATGTACAGGATGTATATGTCCTGTTGTAACCCTAAACTCAGTTCTGAGACCAAACTTACTATTTTCTCTTCAAAACATTAGATACATATTTTAATCTCTCCATTTCTGCTAGTGGCACTACTATTCTCTCAAGTCCCTCAAACCTTAGCTGCATTCATGTGTGATCCTTGCCTCTATATTTAATATGTTCCTTCCCCAATAGTCTTGATTATTTTTTGCCTTCTGTATTAGTCAGGATTCTCTAGAGGAACCGAACCAACAGGATGTATGTAGATATATAGGGGGAGATTCATTATGAGGGATGGGCACAAATGGTACTGGAGGCCAAGAAGTCCACCATCTGCTGTCTGCAAACTGGAGGCCCAGGATAGCTGGTGGTGTGACTCCTGCGCATCCTTGAAGTCCTGAGAGCCAGGGTAGCCAGTGATGTAAGTCCCAGTCTGCATCCTAAGGCCCGAGAAGCAGGAGTGTCCAAGGGCAGGAAGAGATGGATGTCCCAGCTCCAGAGAGTAATAAATACTCCCTTTTTTGTTCTGATCTTATCAGATTACATGAGGTCCTGCAACATTGGTGGGGGCCATCTTCTTCACTTAGTGTTCCAATTCAAATGCTAATGCTTCCAGAAATACCTTCACTGATACACCCAGAAATATTGTATTACCTGGACATTGCTTAGCTCAGTCAATGTGATACAGGAAGTTAACCATCACACTTTCCTTGGTCTCTGTCCTCATTTTCCCCAATTGTTTATGAGCACGAGTCTCAGATGCCTGTTGAAACCTCACATTCCATTCTGTTGCAGCTGAGGGAACAGTGGGAGCTCTGTGTGGTCGGTGCAATCACACTGTCCACCCTGCACCTAGAGACTTTCTGTGCCTCGCTGCTGACCACCGTGTCTGGGTCTCTGCTCCCGCCCCTGAGGCCGACTCCAGCTCTTGGCTCCCTCCTCCCAGGATGTTTGCCTTCTTCCTCACCGCCCAGCTCAATCTTCTTGTGCCTCTGAAGCGTACACTCAGTTCTTCCCCTTCCATGCTGCCTTTAGGGACTATTTCAGCTTAGATCACTCTTGGAACTGGAGGTGGAGCTAGGGTTTTGGGGCCCTGTTTTGCGCTTTCATTCCACTGTGTCTCCTTAGGAAGGTGGAGGTTGAGTTGCTTTGATACATTTGGAGCTCAGTGATTGCTATTGTTCCCCTTTGTGTTTCCTGAACTCCTAGCCAGTATATGGTGACCAGCTGGTGTGGCTGGAGTTCTTGGGTTATAATGGCTAAGCAATCTGGTCTTCTGGTAATTTCCTCCCGGATGTCCTATCATCATGTTCTTCCCATTTGGTGAGATACTCAACTACTCTGACTCATGATGTTATTAAAAGATAAACTGAGGTGTATTAAAAAATTAAAGATCTTAATAGAGCAAAACTTTATTAGACTTGGCAGCATCCAGTCTAGCAGATAGAAAGGAGCTCTGAGAAACTACAAAATAAGAGACTCTTAAAGGCAGAAGGGAATGAGAATGAGGAAGTCATGCTAGGAAGAAAGGCAGGTGGTTATTGCAAGGGGTAACAGGGGTCTGTTGGGCAGATGACCTGGCTGTTGCTGATCAGGTAATTCTTGAGTGACTGGTTTAAGATTTCCCTTCTGGGAGAGCCAAAACTGTAACTAAGTTAAGTCTTGGTTTTTGTGATGTGGGAATTGGCATAAGCGACTTCATTTTGGGCCTGCTGTCCTATGTGCGAGCGGGGTGGGGGGCGGGAGGGTTAGCAATGCCAAATGCTTGATTTTATCTTGATCAGAGATTGTCCTATCATCTGGGTCAACGGGTACCTCTTCTGTAAACTGGATCTCTTACGAGAGGTTGAAGAGGGTTATTGCCCTGTGTACAGAAGGACACGGTTCCTTGTTATTTCTGCAGGGCTTTTGTATCAGTTCATGTGAGCAAACCTGCTGCGTTTCTCAGCGTGGTGTGTTTCTGATCCACCAGCTTGTTGAGTAAGTGTATTAAATTTACATTATAATACAGCCAGGATTGGTAATAGTGAAAACTGGAAGAAATGCAGGGTTATAATGTTCTTATGAATATATTATCATTATATAAAATTTAAAGATGCTGAATATGTTTCCAGAACGTGTATATAAAATAAATTCTTTTGAAGATGCTGCTGTGGTAAGGTGATAACATCAGTGTTGAATTTTCCTCCATAACTTTTTCATATTTTACCTTTGATTTTTTAAAAATGTGTAGTTTACAGTTAGGTAATTTATAGTTTGCTCAGGTCAAATACAGTATGAAAAACTAAAAAACATCATTCACATGAAGCCAAAAGTGATTCTTTGGACAACTGAAAAAAATGGATATTTTAACAGATTTTACCCAAAAGGCAAGAGTCATGAAAATGAAAGGCTATGAGGGAATTCATAGCTTTCCAGCTGGAGAAAACAAAACCTCGAGTAAAAAACCCTGAATGTGCTGTAGTTGGCAGGTAAAAAGAAACCGTGTTAGAGTTTGCAGAATGGAGTAGCCAGCTGTCAAACAGAGCCCCCGAGAAAACACTGCATTGCTGAAAACCTCCATTTCCTTATCTCTTCTTAAGGACCAATTCATAAAAAGCTACGTCATCTAGCAGGAAGCCCTCGGCAGCAACTCCTGCTGGTCCCTGGAGTTCCTACCTAACCACTTAGCATTCCTCGCACACTGAGATGTGTGCACAGGCATGAAGAAGCGCCGCGCAGAGCTGCTGCTCCCCGCACTGAGGACTGCAGCAGGCCCGAGACAGCCCTGTCAAGCAGGGTCTCTCCCTGACAACACGAGGCTGGTTGCTGGGGAACCGTGTAGCTCCAAGAGTAGGAGCTGCATCCCACTGCCTCTGAATGTAAAGGAGGTTTGAGGAGCCACTTGCACATAACTTTTAGTTTAAGAAATTAATTTCTTCCCCTTCTTCAGGATTATGCTTATACTATGAAGCTCTGTGGGTTTATTTTGATAAATAGACTAAAAGAGAATATTATTTTTCTGGTGAAAATTAGGAGTTGGATGAATATATGTTTGCTGCAGTAGTTTTTGGGAAACGTACACTGGATTTGAGGAATGTTACATCAATTTAAATATGAATCTCGGGGGGGGGGTGGTGTGAGATGTGAACCACAGGATTTAATTTTGGTTCATTAAAATCCCACAATTTTTTTTTTTGAATAAGAGGATTCATTAAAGAGCTGAAGGCTAGGCTTCATTTTATGAATACATCTGCTTTGGAATAGCTGCTATAGTTTCCTGAAGTCTTTCTTTTAGGGTTTTGTTTTGGGGGGTGGTTAGAGTTCCTCCTATGTCTTAGTGTCATAAGATGGTTGTAAACTCTTAATCCCTCCACAGTTGCATCTTCAGTTGACCAAGACCTTGACCCTGAGTTGTTGGCTGGTACACACCGCCAAAGAAAGAGTATGGATGTGTGTAGATCCCGCGGACTTCCAAAGGCCCTTCCTGCTCTGCCATGTCTGTATTTCTAACAGCAGTAGTATGTCGGGTAATTGTTAGCCTTGTAACTACTGTTAACTCCTTACCTTGACCATAAACCTGAGCAAATTACTTGCATTGCATTTACTTCATGGCCTGAACTTTCTTTCCTGCCTGGGTTCCCTGACTTACTGTAGTCTGCAGTGCTGTTTTGGAATGTTTACATGATGTCGAGATACACTTTAGCGATTTCTAAAGGGCCCAAGGGAGTGTTGCAATATAAACTCCGTAACTCTTTACACTGTAGTTACTTACTATATTTGTTTTTCTAAGGGAGTCTTTTAAAAGTATATTTTATTGATTATGCTATTACAGTGATCCCAATTTTTTTCTCCTTTGCCCCCTTCTGCCTGATACCCGGTTTCCTTCTGCCAATCCCCCCCTTAGTTCATACTTATAAATTTGTGCTTATAAGTTCTTTGACTTCTCCATTTCCTATACTATTCTTAACATTGCCCTGTCTATTTTGTCCCTACCATTTATGCTTCTTAATCCCTGTATCTTTCCCCCTACTCCTCCTTCCCCCTCCCCACTGATAACCCTCCATGTGATCTCCATTTCTGTGATTCTGTTCCTGTTCTAGTTGTTCTTCTAAGGAAGTTTTAAAGTCTTTAGCTTCAACAAGTTTGTTGCTTTGGCTGGAGATGAGAAGCTGGGTAAATGATGGACTGAGTCCTTAGTCAGGAAATAAGTGCATATGCTCCTTTGAACACTGAAAGGTAAACCATTGTGGTTTTGTGCTTATTGATCATTAGTAGGTAGAGATATTATGTCCTGCATCTCTACATACTCATTTTGTTCTAGCTTGCTGGATCTACTCTCTTTGGAACGTGCCTTTACTGATAAAATCTCTTTTTCTTTTCTTTGCCAAGCTTCCTTTTACTCAGTTACATCTCCGTTATGTCTTCTCTTACTCTTCAACCC
Source organism: Anoura caudifer (assembly GCA_004027475.1). Classification (NCBI taxonomy): domain Eukaryota; kingdom Metazoa; phylum Chordata; class Mammalia; order Chiroptera; family Phyllostomidae; genus Anoura; species Anoura caudifer. The sequence goes on along the minus strand of PVKU01000475.1, from coordinate 387,887 downwards.
ACTTTGACTCTCCTTTCTTATAAATCTGTAGCATTTCTTCACTGCTCGTTTGGCGTGCAAGCATATCGTTTGAAGATGTTTGTACTGTTGTCTTATTATTGTTTAAATTTGTAATAGTGATTTAACTTTAATATGTGTATGTATTTTCTCTATAACTGCATTTTAAGTTTAGTGAGGGTTTATTTACTTATTTGTATCTCCCATGCTGTATATGTTTATGTTCTACAATAATTATTAGTTAAATGAATGCGAGAACATTGAGCTTATACTCTGTATAATATTATGTTTGGAAGTTGTCTGCTCAGTAAAATCCTTTTAGTATGGTGTAGATCAATAGGTATTAATATTAATGAATCTTGGTAAGTGGATGCTGTGTTTTTAACTTACTTTCCAGCACAAACTATGCATTTTTAGAAATTTGATTATGACTGCTTGTGTGAACCCAATGGCTGACTTTCCAAATAGTTATTAGAGAAGATCTGAGCTCTTAGCTGCTGTATAACGATTTGTGTTTAATATTTATGGAAGTCTTCCTACAAATATGTAAAATTATTGGTGAGTGAAGGAAATGGCTCTCAATGTGACAGAAGAAAATAACTTAAAAAGAGCTGCAGTTATCTATAGTTTTGCCAAGGTTGTGTTTACATAAAAAAGACATTGTTTTATGTTCCAAAATCAAGAGATGATTTTTTGATTTAACAAATTCCACCAAGAACCTTCATAAGGTTATCAGTACCAGCATAACTGCTATGGAGATAACACAGCATCTTGGTCTCTGGATTTATTGAGTTTGCTGCATTCCTTTAGTATCATTCATGTTTTTCTCCCGAGGGTCCCACTGTCCTCTCTTGACTTAATAACAAGATATGGAAACTCATTTGTGCTGTGGTGTATGATGCTGGGAAATGAATGCCTGTTTATTATCTCTCTCTACAGGACCTTTCATGACCATAGGTAGATGTTTGCCACCTCCGTACAAATAAGCAGCATTCAGAATTGTATTCTCCAGTGAGGGACGAGTTGATTTGGTGGAAAGCACAGGCATTTCATGTCTGGACAGTGACTCTGAACTTCACTTCCTATGCTGCGTGACCTTGAACAAATTTGCCTGAGTTTTCTCATTTGTAAAACGGAAAGAGTGGCACCTACCTCAAATGGATGTTTCTGAGAACAGCTGAGATAATGGATGGAGAGCTTTGAATGATGCCCAGCTCCTGGCAGATGTGCGGAACGTTTCTTCTGCGGTGCGATGTGTCCAGTGGGGACATTTAGGAGACAGCTTCCTTCTGTGTGTTGCCTAAATTTTTCCACTTTTATGTTTAATTTTTTTAAGGTTTTGGAAGGCAAGCCTAACCAGGTTTCATCAGGAACTGTAGCATAGGAAATTAAATGTACAAAATAGTATTTTTAAAATTTAGAACTGATTTACATAGCCAACATGGAAAATTGCGTTGCTGTTGCCCAATAAGAATATCATAGCTGTTTTTTTTTTTTTTTTTTTT